>JASDQU011442398.1:1253-18997 GCA_032191745.1 Picea mariana | reverse complement strand
GGGGGGGGGGGGCTCTGAAATGGTGTGGTATTGATGTGGGGCCCCCTCCTATCGTGTCGCCTTCTATGCCATCTTCTCCCCTGCCACTTGTTCTCCACTTAACTGCACGACAGGGCTCATTTCCTTTCGCTCCTCCTCGTCCTCGACAGCCGATCCCACAGCTCCCCTTTCTCCGTCCACATGGTCCCTCCTCACCTCATCACCTCTCATCTCACCCTCATAGTTTTGGCACCATCACCCCCATCAGAACCTCATCCACATCTGCCATAGGGGCCCCTCGCAACAGTCCAATGAAGCAGCATCCAAAGAAAGGTCACCACATCGCCCGAGTACAGAGTTGACCGAGGTCGTTCCCAATCCCAAGGAAGCAGTTATTATGGCAGTTGAAGGTGGATGAACATCATCTTCTTCCATAAATAGAAGGCCAGAAAAGGACAAGGGTAGAGACAGACTGATAGTCCATCTTGACGGAGCTTGCATCTGTCAAACCACTGTAGGACAGTTAGGATTTTGATTGCGTCTGTCATAAGTGCATGATCATCCAGAATCTGCAGGTGCAGACTGCCAGAAGACATGCAGACGTAATGTTTTTAATACAGTTTCTCATTTTCACTGTTGTTGTTTCGTTTTGGCTATATGTAGGCATTTTTTCCATTTTGTAAGTATCGATGGTTGAGCTTAGCTCCGGACTGTAAAGTTTCTGAGGAATCTCTGGTTATTTATTTTGATTTGAGACTGTCAAATTAATGGAAGTCAGCTTCTCCTTCTTTTTATTTTGTTTTTTAGCTATTTAAAACACTTGGAATTGGAGGATCCAGTCGAGGGTCACATATTGTAGGATGACGTATGGTTGGTCACTGCAATCTCTACACCAGTCTTAAGAAGTCTCCCACGTTGTCTTTTCAGCTTGCACTGAATGATTCAGAATTGGAGGATCCAGTCGAATGGTTGTGGCTGCATAGTATGATAGGTTTGGTCAGTGTGTAGTTATCACTGTGTCGTTTAGGCACATTTCAGTGTACCAATTTTCTTTCCTGAGTTGCTAGAAGGCCTGATGCCCAGAGCAGTCTCCTCCTTTTTCTCCCTAGTCTTCCCTCTAATCTCGCTTTAACTCAAATTCCTGACTGAAGTTAGTTCTGGCCCTCACTTCCCTGTGCATTTCTGGCCTAGTTTTCTGAGTTAAATGATTTTGTCCTGAGTTTACTCCCATCCGATCACCCCTTTAAACAAATTCGTGACAATAAACTAATGGGCATTGGGCTCTGCTCCTACTGCAATCCAAGAGTGACTTCCGTCGCCAACATACCCAATGTAGGAAGAAAAACGAAGGGGGGACACAATGACACAATGACCCAGATTTCCAATCATACATATAGGTGGGCTACGCAATAAGGCCAAGGCCCACAAATAGATCCAAAAATACACAATCACTAAGGATGATGTCGATATTGTCACAGAGAGGGTAAAGGACCATGCACTAGAGGAATTTGAGGAGGCCGAGAACCAAAGAGGAAGGATAAGGAAAAATTTGGCTGACATTAAGCAGGTTCTATAATAGATACAAGAAAACCAAACACAAGATAGGGGAGCAAAACAGATCCCCTAACCGACAGAAGCAAGGGGAAAAACCGTGCAAAATGATGAAGACACAATTCAACTCATAGTGCAATAAAGTCCAAGCTTCCAGATAACAACAAACATGATGCAGGTCGATGAGGCCATAGCATAGACGCCACTTAAATACCTGGCGGAGGTACATTTGGTATTCGCTAACATACCAACAAACGCACTATACAAGGTACACGTTAGTGTCGCACAAGAAGTGCAATCACAAGCCATAGAAGATGCAACAAAATTGAAAGTAACCAAAGACGGAAAGGATGAAATGGAAATTGTGATAAAATAGGTAATGATGGAGACACAGGAGGAGAAGCAGCTTGTAGATAAATTGGAGTAGAAGTTGAAGGAATTAATCACAAAAAATCCAGACAACCCACAGGAAGCCATGAGCAATGTTGAAGAACATATTTAAATCATCATGCAAATACTTGAAGACTATAAAAAGGATATTGATGATCTCAAAGAAAATATAACACCAACCACCCCTCCTGAAGTCAGAGCTGAAAGGGACCAATAGGCAGCTTTGCAAGTAGAAATGATGGATAAAGAAGCCAGAAAGGTCACAGAACGTTTTGACGTGATCGCACAACTATGGACAATGTCATAGGAAGATGACAGGGTCCAACAACTATACCATCAAGAGGAGGAAATCAACACTACAATCTAGGAGTTGAAGCAACAAAAAAAGGCCATGAGCAATATAGAGCGCTTGAAGGGCATTCAGGAGATGAATACCCTGCAGATGGAATTGAAGACTACACAAAATACCAAGCATGCTAGGAAAGCCCAGTTGGAACCTCTCCAGGAGCAAGCAGTGAAAATAATTGTGGAATTGGAGGAGGAGAAGACAAGAATGGCTCAAGATCATACCGAGAGCTCAAATTCTCTCAAGGAACATATCATAACGCAAAGAGTATAATATCTTATAGATAAAGTTGTGCAAGCAAAATCAAAAAGGGAAAAATTAGAAGGAAATTTTCATAGCTTGGCAGAGGCTATTCAGGGAGCGCGCACCACCTGAGTGGCTCGAGATGAGCCACATGTGAATGTTGGGGGCCTGTTGGGTGCAGGACTATTTTGAGAAGGAAGTTTATTTTGGGCACAGGCCTATTTTTGGAGAAGGATCTATTTTGAGGAAAGACCTAAGCATTGGAAAGAACGACCTATTTTTGGAGCACAAGCAATAGGTGGCAAGAAAGAAGCATGCAGAAAAAGAACGAAAAACAATATGCTAGAGGAAAAGAAATGTGGCGTGAAGGAAGGAAAGCCTAACCATGATAGGGTTAGGGTTTTTTATAAGGATTGTAACGACTATAAGCCTGTAGAATAATATAAATAATAACCTAGGAGGTCTATAAAGGGGGATGTCAGTTAAGGAAAGAAGAGGATGATATCACTTTGCGGGATTGTTGATTGTAATAGGTTGGTAGAAGATTCAATAAAGGGAGATTTTAGAGGGTTAGGTCACAGGTTGAGGAGCTTGGTGTGATCTAGTCTACCTCACAGATGGTTCCCACCCTCAATCTTGATTGTAATACTGAATATGTAATGCGCATAGTGTGATATTTTGTAGCAAAATAAATAAAATAACATAGAGCCAGATATTTGTGGACATATCCCCAGAAAGGGGTGAACCATAATAAACTTGTGTGTTATGTGAAATTGTAAATGAATGGATACTTTATGTTGATTATTAGCTTGTGAATGAATGGATAAACTAGAATTATCAGCATGCATGCATAGGTTTAATGATTAATGAATCATACAGTACTTGAATATTTAATAAAGGTAATGCATGAAGAAGAAAAAACGCAATCCCAAATCCCCACTCATTCCTAGACTGCAAGCACTTGAGCATTGTAGTCATCCATGAAACCTATCTCAGGTGAGACTGTGTTATGCACCCTGTGCATGATGTTTCCTTATGTTTTACCAGGAAGGATGATAGTTTTTTAGGGATTTGTTGGAAGTCTGTTGAGATCCAAACCTGGGTCAAATAAAGAAGAGGTAAGAGGAATACCCTCAACCAACACTGATAGACAACCAAGGTAGTGTACCTCTCTCTAGAGCTAGTGTACCAGGAAGAAATTCCAAACCATAACCAAAGAGAAATTCTAAGCCAAAATTGAAATGTCAGCTGCTGCAGCTCCTCTCCAGACTTCTGCACCACTGGTCTTATGCAGATGTGAGAGAGAGTGTGAAAAATGAGCTCTAGCGCTCTATTATTTATAGTCCTCCAAGTGACCTAACTAGGATGAATTGTACTTATGGAGGCTAATAACTCAATAATAATTATTCTCTTGAGCATACTTGTCTCTTAGGGTTATTATTCAACATTTTAGGGTTTCTCTTGCTTCCTGAAATATTATAGTCTCGTCAGGGTTACATGTAGAGTTTAATACCTCACACAACTACCATAATATCAACACTCCCTTATACCTAGGGAGTTATTAAAGGCAATTGGCTTCATCACAAACAAACCATTCAAATGGTAGCATCATCATAGCCACACAGGCTATCTCATGGTCAAATCATGAGCACCATCATCACTATCAGTATCATCTGATAGAATCAAATGCATCATCTCTCAAAACCATAATCCATCTGAGTAATCAAGCATGATGTTGAATAAGTCACTCACTCCATAGAGTGATACAAGAATCAGTCTTCTAATCTAGACATACGTCCTAGAAGAATGATTGTCATGGTCCATTTTCCATAGGGAGAATTTATGTCCATCAACATATTGACTATCCATCTAGGTTGAAATCATATCCAACACTAGTGATAGTCTCCATGGAAATCATGTCAATGCCACCCAATAGAACACAACTATGTCTATCCATAGTAGTACACAACTACTACCCAGTGGTACACAACCACTCCTAGTAGCACATGACTACTAACCAGTGACACAAAGTCACTACCACTGGATCAAATCCACCAAAGTAGCATACAACTATTGTACAGAGACATACAGTCTCTACAACAATCATATCATATGATATTAACATGCATAAAACAATATCATGATATAAATGAGTCATCTGGGCCATTCTTCCACTCACATATGTGAGATATGAAAGAGCATCTTCCCTTATAAATTAAAACATCAACCATGGGTTGTTTTGACTATTCTTCTCAAGCATAGAAGAATAAATGTCCCTTATTTATGATCCTAGACCATTCACCTAACTGGGCCATTCCTCTAGCACTAATCACAGTACAACCTACAGAGAATGAGTCTTCCCTAGGGAATTTTTATTCCTAATTGTTGAACCTAGACCATTCACCTAACTAGGCCATTCATTTGACACTAATCACAGTGAAACCTATAGAGAATGAGTCTTCCCTAGGGAATGACTATCTGAACCATTTCCTAAGGAAACGACTATCCTGCACCAACCTCCAAAACATACCATTCTTTGAAATTGCTCACAACTGTAAACTTCAAAAGAATGACTACCCGACGAGGAAAAACATTCTTCTTGACTACTACTCAGAGTGACTACCAAGAAGAATGATTTTCCTAGACCATTACCCTATATTTTCCACAAGGGGAAACACTATCTATGGTACATCAACTATTTATCAAACCATTCTCGTTACGAAAATGAATTTTCGATATGGACCATTTTCCAAACTGGAAAATAAATGTCCTTTAGAAATCTCGAACCACTTTCCATACTGGACAGGAACTTCCCATCCTGGACCATTTTCCGAACTGGAAAATATCTATCCATAAATAAATAACATATCAGTGCTCCCTCCCAAACTGGGAGTAATCACTTCCTTTTCTAATAAGGAAGTCGTATCCACGAGCCCTAGATTGTCTCTTAAGTACACAAACTTTTCATCTTGGACAAAGGATTTACCAAAATATCTACTATCTTCTCATCTATGGAGACATATTGGAGAACCAATTCTCTCTTATGGAATTTATCATAGAGAATATAATTCTTGATATCAATGTACTTCGACAAGTAATGGAACACTGGTTTCTCTGAAATCTTCCCATAACTATTTACAATATATCATTGTTGAATTCAACATCTGATCAGACTTTCCAAAAACCAACTTACGGAGCCACATTTCTTCTCTACAATCATCACAAGCTGCAATATACTATGCTTCTAGAGTGTTGAGTGCAACAGACTTATGTTTCTTGCTATCCCATGACATCATGGCAAAGCTCAAACTATAATATATCCAAGTAGCACTTCTTTTGTCATAGGAAGTTCTTGCCACACTTATTCTGTATATGAGATACTTTGCATCAAGTTGCTTGAATCCATACAAGGTCTTCTTCCATTTTCATACATGGGTCTCTTTTTGGAATACTAAAAAAACTTGATATTTCTCTACATAAGCTACTTTCTCAATTTGATTTATTGGGAAGAACATTTTTTTACATGTAAATTTCAATCCATGGATATTCCAAGAGTTATCTCTAGTTTATTGGAACAAGTTTTTGTCATAGTCTTCTCCTTCCTTCTAGAAGAGCCTCTAGTTCTGAATCTCGCAATGATTTCCATTCATAGGTATTTTTCACAATTTATTACATACATTGTTCTTCATCACAACTTCTATTTCTTATGTTTTATTGCTTCTAGTGGGTTCAAACCATGTTGGTAGTCTTATGATTCTTTCTATAATAACTGGTTGTTCTAGATTTTCCTTCTTTCTTTGAATATTCATGTTCTTCCTCATGTTCCTCTTTAGATTTTTGGGTCCATGGAGTATTCTATAGATTCCATGCCCTTCCTTCTTGAATATTCCAACTTCTTCCTTTCATCATAGGAACATGGATGTATATGGACAACCAAGGATACTTAAGACTTCTTTTCAAAAAAGACTTCTTCTAAAGTCAAACTGAACACGTGTTGCTTGTCATGGATGCTACTTATAATGAAGAACATGGACAGATAATTCATATTCTTCACGAGTTCTTTAATGGATCACATCATTGAGGATTAGCTCCCTCCTAATCCTAGCTACATGCATGAATGAGCAGTATGCATTCTCATCTTTTTGAATTCTGCAATCATCACCCTTCATCTCAGAGAGCCCATGCTTTCGTCTACATCCTTATTTCTTTTTGTAAAGTGTCACAAGTCTATTCTAGTTTCCTCTTGATTAGTAACTTCTTTCGGATTTGAATCCTTTTGGGTCTCTTCAATTTTGATTCTAATTTTGTCTTATCTGGAAGTTGTTACTTATATAATAGATTCCTCGGGAATCTACCAATGTACTTCATCTTCTTGTATTCAATCCTTATCTTATTATTCTTTCATAGTTATTGTTTCACTGACCATATTTTCTTCTAAGAAATAGATATGCATGATATGTAAAGGAACTATGTACAAATGGTATGTACAAGAACTATGTTATAAAAGAATATTGTTACCTTGACTAGAAGAAGAAGTTTGTTTTATCCTCCTTGGCTTTCTTTGAGAGTTCCCTTTCTTCAGAAACTGTTTCTCCATCTCTTTACTTCCTTTTCTTTAACTCAGGACAATGGTTCCTGTAGTGACCATGTTTTCAACAATTGAAGCATTGTATTTTTGACATATCCTTTTCTTGATTTGGTTTCTTCCTTAGGCCAAAATTCCTCTTATTATTGGAATTCTTGAATTTTTTTGTGAAGGCTTGATAATCATATTTCTTTTGGGATTTATCTTTTGCGTTAATCCTTTATTCTTCTTGTGTGCAACAAGTCCAAAGTTCTTCAAATGTGGGATACTCCTTTCCTATGTTCATGCTTGCAAAAAATGAATCCCATGTATTGGGAAGGACATTGAGTACTATATTTACCAGTTCCTTTTCTGAAATGACTTATTCAATAGATTCTAGTTGATATCTTAATTGAGATATTATCACAAAGTATGATGTTATGCTATCATCATCATTCATTTTCATTTCATAGATCTCATTCTTCAGACTCATTATTGTCCGATGTTTCTGATTGAGAAGAGGTTAGTTAGGGCATCGTACATCTTCTTAAATGAGTTAAGATGAGAGATATAGGGTATCAAGTGGTATTTTACAGAGTCCACTATGATACTCATAGCGTTGATGTCATTTTCCTTAAAATTCTCCATAACTTCAATGCTCTGACGTTCCTTCTCTTTTCCTTCTTCAAACCGTGGTTCCATGATCTTGCCTTTCATGATATCCAACACTTTATTCTTGGAAAGGATGAGGTCAATCCTTGGCTTCCATGCTCTCAAGTTAGAATCCTCTTCTAACTTGTTTTCTGGCTTCATAAAGTAAGTCATGACTTCTTTGAATTGGTCAACCTTTGACATTGACCAAAAAATCAAACTTAATGTCTTAGCTTGCTGAGAGTACTAGGAGGTGTGCTAGGATAGGGCGCATTAGGATATCTAGGAATTAGGTCAATCTATTCACTTAAGGTTCCTTGACAAGAGGGTTATGGTTTCTTTGTTGCAGCAAAACGTTAACTGCAACTACAACTGTAACTGAGAAAATACTCCCAATATATCTTCCAGCAATTAGACTATCTGAAGATAGTGTGGGCCCAAAAGCTATTAGAATAATAGGTGTGCTCATTTCACCATAGACAATATAGCAATATTTTCACCCAACCATAGGCACAAAGGACATCCCCGAGCACTTTAACCTTGACGGAGAGAATAATTATGGAAGAAAACCCAAGAACCAATAACCAACCAAGGTAGCATACCCCTCTATAGAGCTAGCGTACCATGAATAAAGCCCAAACCATAACCAAAGAGAAAGTCCAAGAAAAAATCGAAATGTTAGTTGTAGCATCTGCAACTGCAACTCCTCTCCAGACTTGCACACCACTGGTCTTATGCAATTGTAAGAGAGAGTGTGACAAATGAGCTCTAGCGCCCTCTTATTTATAGTCTTCCAAGTGACCTAACTGGGTAGACTTATATTTATGGAGGCTAATAGCTCAATAATAACTATTCTCTTGATCCAACTTCTCTCTTAGGGTTATTATCCAACATTTTAGGGTTTCTCTTGCTTCCCAAAATATTCTAGTCTCGCCAGGGTTACATGTAGAGGTTAATACCTCCCACAGCTACCATAATATCAACATTCTGAAGGGCATCAGATCATTCTCCATCATAAAGATACTTCTCATAATGAGATAATATACAAATTATATTCCTCTTTTGATAGACCCTTTCCAATAGTACTATCGAAAAGCATTATGTTGAAATCCTTAACATCGAAAGGGTTTTACACCTCTTCGATTTGACTTCAATGGAATTCTTTTGATAGTTTTGTTTCGATAGCATGCCAATCTCACTATGCCATAAATCGATTTCCTTATGTATACATTTCAAACCTCTATTGGTCTCAAATAAATATTGCAAGCATTGAGAAATGGATGTACGAGAGTGGATCCCTCATTAACAATTAAAATTATGTGGTGGAGAATAATTGGCTATGTTTCTCGATCTTATCCAAATACCTAAACCTCCTTGCGAGTAATACAATATTTATGTAGACATGATTTTTGAGGCTGGAATATTCTTTGTCAATACCTCTCCATCCAAACATAGAGAAAACACAACCCTCCATCTTCGATGGAGGTTCTGTCTGATAGCACCATCGGATTCATATTTTCAGCATAGCTCTCCTCTCTAATGAGCACCCTTTTTGATAGCGTGTTAGTGAACAACATATAACGAAAAATATTGGCACAATTTATAACATCTCCTTCCAAGCACAATTCTCCATGAAAAAATGGAATATCCCCTCAATACCTTCCCATTGGAATGAAGAATAACCACGTACATTCCCCTCTTTGATGGTACCTCCTTCCGATAGAATTATCGGGGAAAATTTTCATGTTTGATCTCCAAATCGATATACATAAGATACACAAATATGAGGTCATTTGTAACTCCAAAAAGAATTAATAGAGTCACATTCCTTCACCAAGACACAAATTGTCTTCCGTTAATAATTAATTACAGAAGGTTTGGGGATAATTATGAATACATAAAATATTTTTACCCTTAATAATGCCTCATTCATATTCTGTGAACTTCTAAATTTTGTGATGTGAATAGAATTATTTCAAGCTAACCTCATACTTCTTCAGAATCCTAGAACAATAAGTGTGTGGGTAAATTTATTTTCTTTATTCATACTATTGTATTAAGCTGGTAGACTTCTGTGGGTTTTCCTTTATTGAATAAAGTTAGAACAACATTATTTCTTGTCCACAAACCAAGAGAGGAAATAACCCAATGGCCAATATACCATCGTCTGTAGTTGATTTAGGTGATATCCTAGAAAAATACACCAATTACCACAATGGGGTGAGTCATTGTCCCTTGTATGATTAAATTTATTAAATCTTCAATGGCGAATATTTCCCGCCCGAGGATAAAATACTTGGAAGTCTATCAGAATATTGAGAAGAGTTTCATTCACATCATAGTTTTTCGCTCAATGTTGTTCCCCTAAAATGATGCATCAAGATGGTGCCTAGTGCATATTGACAAAGAAACAATTTCAATCACGATAAAAGAAAAACTACATATATCCTCTCTCAGGTCAAAGGATATAAGACTTTGATACCACCTCCCAAGACCTATGTGTTATATTCTAAAAATTCCTTACCTATGCATACAATACATTGACCTTTCCACTTACATACTTTTCCAAAATACTACTCATGCTTCTTCTTAACAAACCATTTTTTGGAAAATGTACACGCCTTGTTGAACTAATATCCCGCGTACACACACGTGTTGCATACTAGTTATCCCATGTACATACACGGGCTGCATACTATTTATCCCATGTTTACCTCCAAAAATTGCAAAAAATATAAAATTGTAAGGAATTCGACGCAGTTTACAGGCTATCAAGGGTTTCCTAACCATTTTACCCCTTGTATCTCATACCCAAACTAAATGACCATCATTTTCTCATATTAAAAGAGGTCTTGGGGTGTCATTTGACAATACAAGCAAGAGAATAAGAAAACTCTACCAAAATCCCTTCCCCTTCTTAGCCCAAGTTTTTCATCCTATTCTGAGATTTGGCCTCAACCTTCCCATCCATCTCTTTCTCCTTATACAACCCTTTCTCCTTTCCCAAGTGATAATTTGGTTGTGAGAAGAAGGTGTGGGATTGATGCACTTGGAGCGACGATAGAGGATCCTGGACCTGGTTCATGGAGCGATTGCTGACAAAGGTTGTAATCATTTTTGTATTGAAACTTAATAAAAGAGTTCATTCTTGTCCCAAAATATTTTGTCTATATGATTTTATTGATTTATGCATTTATGTCTATATCTAAACCTTGAAAGTGATAATTAGAGAGTGCATGTGTTGTAGCATTGTTTTCCTAAGCTTTTGCAGGTCAGCTTTGGGAGGAGACCTGCAATATAGGAAGCTACAAAGGTGAAAGAGGTCTACATCAGCTGCAAGGACTAAAGGTGCACCCATTGACATTCTTTCCTCTCTCTTGTCAGTCATTTTAGATAGTTTTGGGGTATCTTAAGGATAGAACAATCATTTAAGGGAAGTTGATGCTCTTCCTGTACCTAGACCCAGTATAGGGGGATTTTCCCCATAGCATAATTGGCGACTCCACTGAGGAGTATCTCTAGGGTATTAGTGGGAGATTTTGGTTTGATTCAGTTTTTTTCAGTTTCATTTTTAGTTTTCCAGGTTTACTAAGTCAGTTTAGGGTCTCTGGTAACCTTCCAGGTGCCTACCAGCCTTCCTTGCCCACTCAGTTTTCCAGGCCTTTTTTCTTTTTTTTAATTTTTAGAGGTGTACGCATCCTAGCCTCTATTTAGCCAACATACATACACAATATTCATAGTATACAACCCACGTACATACATATGCTACTTGTGAACAGACCACGTCTCTATGTTTTGGAAGGTTTTTTTTTTTTTAAAAGAGCTTTTTTTCCTGACAAGAAGCTTTGTGATTCTCGGGCCTTCTTGAACTCTTCAAGGTCTTTCTTAGTGGTATTTGGTTGGGTCAAAGTTTTAGTTTAAATTTCTCTTTGTAACAACCCCTGTTGTTTCTTTATTTTCTTTTGTTTTCCTTAGAGGTTTAGAGTCATCCTACAAGTGTTAGATCCTCCTATGGATTCTAGTGAATCCATGCATTCAGAAAGTGGTTTAGGGTCTGTATGAGTCTTGGGTTTTATTTTCTCTTTATTCGGTTTATTCCTTGAACAAAAAAGATCTTTTACTTTTGTTTTTCTTTTCTAAGCATTTCAAAAAAAAAAAAATATTGCATTGAATTATGCTTTTAGTTTGGTAATTGTAGCATAGGTTGTCTTTTTACAAAGGAAAAGAGTAATTTTTGAAAGTTCATTTCTTTCTATTTCCATAAAATTTTAGTAGTTTGCATCGTAAAACGAAAAATCTCATTCTAGGAAAGTTTTTGTATTATAGGATTGTTGTGTATGTTTCATCACTTGGGTGAGAAAAACAAGGGAACTTGCATGTCTAGTTGGGCCTTCTAGACAAGATAGAGGTTAGTGCATGGATTAAACAAGCCAAACACATGAAATAAACAAGTAAACAAACTAAAACAATGAAGGAAATAAAAACTAAAATGCATACGAAAATTAGAACAAAAAACAATCAACCAATGATCAAGATTATGCCACCAATGTATATCTATATTAGTTGGAAAAACATTGTAGAGAAAAATGAGGACTTATGGGTCCCCTCTTCCTCCTTGGGAGGGCTCTTGAGTTCCCTAATGGGGATCTCTTCTTACAATGGTAAAAAACAATGGAAACTGATGAAGAAATCAATGCCTATTCCCTCAAGAGGTGAGTGGAATGGCCTATTGAAATGTTGCTAGAATGATCCAAGAATAAAAGTGGATTCTCAAGGGAGGATTGAGGCAACAACAATACTATGAAAATATTAATTTCTTAGTGCACCCATGGCCTCCATTTATATCATTTCCTCAAGAAAATATTTAACTGGTTCTTCGTATGAACAAGGGTCCCTTTATGGAACCTTTTGGTCCTTGACCAGCCCCCTATTCGGATTTATCTCAGATATAAAGATCAAATCAAGTTGGGAGCTATTCCGTAAGTGGTTGAGGGTCCAACAAGAACCATAAATGCATCATTCATAGGAGTGCACAATGTCTCTCGTACATAGTTGTGTATATGGTGCATTGTGCGCTCTACGAGCTTCTTTGGCCCGCGCACTGTGCGCGCGCATCCTTTAATGATTTTTCACATGTCAATTTTTTCCCAATTGTATAGTTTTTGAATTTTGGAAATGCATTTTGGTGCTGCAGGTGAACTAATAGTTGTTTGGAATTGTTGTATTTATGTAACCATTTGTGTGCAATGTTGTAGACAAAATTTTAGTGATAACAGATGCCCCTTGATGTGTGAGGTTAGAAGCATACATATAGCTAAAATACATCAATGTTTATTCTACTGAGAGTACCATTGTAATGAAGAGTGTTGATAGGAACTGCAAGAACGATCCATTAGAGGGAGAGAGGAAACTGTGGGACCTAAATATTTCTCTATGGAGAAATTGAAAATTTGTATACAAATGAGGTAGACATGCCCCATGCTCGTGTCATGTAACTCAAAATGTAAGGCAGTAACTGAAGTTTTATGTTGATGTAGATAACTGCAGTACCCTCTAGGGTGGTTTGATAATGACAGATGACAATTTTGATGGTGAACATACTCTGAAAAGAGGCAAGGATGCATGTAAGAAGTGTCGATGACTCGTAGGCATTGATGACCTAAGAAATTTAGAGGTCTTCGACCGATATAAAACAACTGCAACAGTCGCATAGTAAGACCCACTGTAACATGAGATTTTTTTGAATTCGAATGTTATGGGGGTCAATGGAATCAGAGAGCAATGCTGGTTCTCTTTGTATCATCCAAGACTCCTCATTGTAAAGGGAATGAAAGTCAAGATACTCTCACCCTTCTGGAAACTGTGTTGTTGTTGATAGAAAGGGAGACGCGACGCCAAGAAGAAAAGGAATTCATTAAATCCATGAGATAAGATCAGAAACTAATATGGAACATGAACGAATTCAAGATGCAGTGAGACTCAAAACTTCCCTTGGTTGGGGGTATGTTTGAAGGATGATTGGAAGCAACCGTAAAACGGTATCTAGTGTCAGGGGGACGACTAGGCATGGGGTTAAATGGTGGCAGAGGTGTGACAAAGTGGAAAAAATTAGAGATCATAGGTACATGGACCATGGGATACTCATGTTTTATGAACGATGTCAGAATGAGAAAAGGAGAGTGGATTTCCCAACCAAAGGCGACATGGGTTTCATTTCCAGAAAAATAAGCTCATCAAGGGTGATGACAAAAACATAAGTAAATGTTGGAAACAAAGGCTTTTTACAATTACCAAATAAATAAAGAGTAATTTGGGATGAGTGTACATATACAGAAATGGGTGCCCCAGTGAGAGATGGCTTGGCCTGTGAGGGATCAAGCTGTGTGGAGAACTAGTGGAGGGTGCGGGCCCCATGGGTGGGTTTCTGTGTGAGGTAAATGAATGGAGGGTAATCTGAAAATGGGAAAACTTATTATGGATGAAATGGAGGGTTAATGATACTACAGAGGTGCAATCAAATAGAACCAATATGAGATAACCTGGGAGTCCATTGGGAAAGCTAGCAAAATGATGAGAAGAAACATGTGGCTTATTCTTAGAAGTGCATAAGACTATCGTGACTCCCATCCCTAGGGGGTGAAAGCAGTATGAGTATCAAATTTCCAAAGGGAACTATGAATGGGAAAAATCATGTGGGGGAGAGTGCTACTGGGTGATAGTACCAAAATGAAACAGAGGTGACGGTACCACAGAGCCGGATGTAGGGACCCTAAAGGTGGATTTCAGAGGGTGTGACTAGGAGATGCAATTGGTATTCATAGGGAATGATCACATGCCATTGTCAAACATATACCTGAAGGGGTTGCGCTGGTTGTGATGATCAAGTACCTACACCCATTAAAACCAAATACTCGACGTGAACAATATCTGATGATAAAGGACATATAACAACTATTTGATAATTTTTAACATGCGCATGTGTACCTGAACGTCATGTGATAAAAATGCTCCCCTAGGGCCGAGTGCATATGGTGACCTAAAGAATGTGACTATGTAAATGGTGGGACCCTTATCCCATGGCTAAAGAAAGATCAGGAAATAGAGGCTTTGGGCTCTTGTAACTAAATGTGGAAGTTTGGAAAAAAGGGACTATATATGGTTGGTGGGTCCACAATGCCACCTCATTTGTGCCTATTGCTATAGTGAATTGACGAGAGTATTTGGAGGATTTTTGGAGATTACGAGAGCATGAGCCGACAGATCTGGGAGTTGTGAGAGTCAATTTAGTGGTCACATCCTCCTGCACAATATTAATTTCCTAGCTTTTAGGTAGGGGTCGTACAAGGGTAGGTTTTAGGGGTGGGACCACTAATGCCTATAGTAGGGGACATTGTGGTAGTACTAGAGGTGCTTGGTGAAGTGGTGAGCGATGTGATTTCTCAAGGGAGTTGGATCATATTGCATAACTTAGGAAGAGAAGAAAATCTATGAGTGGGGTGTCCCTATCTTTCTCATAGTGCGCAAGGGGGTTGAACTTGAGGAGGAAGTGGATTTGTGAGCTCTTTCTTCTTCCTTATGCCCCCAGTTGTGGCCGTGGTGCTAGTGATTAGGCGTGTGGGTGGCGTGGTCAAAGTTAGTACTAGAATATGCATCAGGATTCCCTATGACTAAGGAGGGAGAGACGGTTGAGGAACCATCGCGGGTGGGTGTAGGTACCATACAGGGATGGAGAGAATCATGTTGGGAAGGGTAAGATTTGTGGCTACCTGGAAATAATGTACTTTCGGTGGGGGGAAGAATAAAGTAATTTGAGTGATGGCTTGGGGGATTGTCTCCCAAATAGGTATTTTTCCTTGAGGGAGGGAGAAATCAGGGATAAGTGGTGTAGTAGGGTTCCCAGATAATCCCTGAGGTAAAATTTCTTTAGCTGGTGGGACATCGAGGTGTGGATAGGCCTCAATGGTAGGAATGGTGTCTCTGGTGTCAGTTCCATTAGAATATACGACACACACTTGTAATGAAGGGTGTATGAGAGGTGGTACTCCATGGTATGCCCCAAGCAAGGATGGGTACTTGAAAAATCTGGGTCCCATGTCAATGAGTGAATAAGCATCGAAACTAGTGAGGATAAGAGGCAAGATGTTATCAATGTTAGTAGACTCATTAGGATCATAATGCGTAATTTCACCAATGGTGATGATTTTCCCATTATGGGGGAAAATCATCGTTCAAAACACAAAAGAGGCACCTACCTTCATAGTGTACATGTAGCTACATCCAAACACGATATTTTAATCAAGCGAGGTGTCAATAACCTAAATGTCAATGAGGATGGTTCTTCCCCTGAGTTAAATGGGGACATTTAGAAAGACCCTTTTAGGGGAGCATCCCCCCTCCCCTTCGGGGTTCTGCAACCTCCCGATCACTGGATCGTTCTCCCTCCTTGGCCTGGAAAAAATCTTTGGTCCCTACTGGAACCTCTATTAAACAAATCCATAGGTCCTTTTATGAAACTCACCTTATGCGAACAAGCACCAAGTGCAAGCTTCACACCCACATGATCACCGGCTATGACCACAGGCCTTACCCAAAAGGCACCCGTCGCGTTTCGTGATATCGGGACTTCGACGTATGAGTCACTCTTGACTCCTTCAATCCCCAAAACACTAAAATGGGCTAACAATTTTTTGGCTCCTCCCTTATGCCTCAATCATATGACCCCTCCTATGACTTGGGGCCAAAACTCAAAGCATTTCAAGACTTTGTGACTGAAGAAGTCGCAAGACTCCTTGCCTCAGATCTTTCGATCCTTGAACCCCGAAATCTACTCTACGTCAGATTTATGGTCCATGCTCTTTCCCTCGATCGACGACTATGATCAAATCAATATTTCCCGTATCATAATATTCTACGCTAGCCAACTCTAACTCTCCATTCCCCGAAATGTCGAAATTCACCCTGTTGTTGGATCAACAACGCTCACTATCTCGTGATCCAACATTCCACATTCCTCCTTTGGGAATTCATGGATTCATGACTCGAGAATTTGGGATATTTATCTCCTTCAAACCCCCAGTACCCGAAATGTCGAAACGTCGATGCTCCAAATTGACGACCCACAACCTCCGTGATTCGACGACTGTGATTGAATCGTGATTTCTTGATTCAAGAGTTATAACAACTCCACCCTTTGACTCCTCTGATTCATGAGTCAGTGAAATGTTTCCTGCTTGCCACGCATCCTTTTCGATGGATGGTTCTGATTATTTCACGAATTCTCCTTTCACGAACTTGCTCTTGTCTTCACCTCTGATCTCCCAGTGCCCAATCCTCCGGTGTGTGTGTGGATCTTCGCCACGTGTCCTTTTGAATCCAAAGATCCAGAATGATTCCATGACTCCTCCCTTCATGATTTTTCTCCTCTTCTCCTCACAAATCTCCCAGTGTCTGGTCCCACGAACACCCCTGATCTGCTTCCACCTGTCCTTCTGAAGATGGATGATTCCGATCATTTCAGAACTTCTCTCGTGCACTTTTCTCCAGATCCAACGACTATTGATCCATGTTCTTAGATCCAACAGTCCAGATCTAATCTCCTCTCCCATTCACATTATCGCCTGTCTAGACTCTAATCATATGGTCCAGATCCTCCCACGATCCATGGTTGTGATCGAATCGCGATTTCGCATGTCGCGACTTTGGAAACTAAGGACCTTTGTCCTCCCAACTCCCTATATTTGATCCCATGAAATGAACCAACGGTTCAGATCTCTTCTATATTTATGGCTCCCATTACTCCTGGGATTTGAGAGTTAAATGCCTCACCTTTATCCTCCTCACATCTTCTCTTGATCCAATGATTGTCAGCTATCGGCAATTCCTCTTTGAAGACTCTCCACCATCCGTTCAGATACTTTTCACTTGCGTGATATCCTGTGTGTCTGGACGTGAGATTCAATGGTCCAGATTTCCTCTCTCATTGCAGGTGATCTAATGGTTTTTGTGCTCCTCCTCCTGAGC
>JASDQU011442393.1:7017-23369 GCA_032191745.1 Picea mariana | reverse complement strand
TGATAGAAGACATCAATAAAGATATGATCTCCATAGCATTTGTTGGCACCTCACATCAATAAAGATATGATCTCCATAGCATCTGTTGGCACCTCTTTCATGAAAACAATGAAAGATAACATCATGAACTTATACTGTCAAAATCTAGAAAAGGATGTATTACTTGCACATATGCCAAATTTCTTCATAAAATACCAAAATCTAGATAACTACCAAGGAGGTGAAATACCCGCGTGAGAAGAACCACTAATTATACCAATATTCTTGTTGAGTTGGTATAACATCTGATTGAAAATACTTTCCAGGAAGTACCCACACCTTTAAATCAGATCCCCCCTACCCCTCCAGAATTCGAGCATAACTTCAAAGGTGAAAACCCATAAATTGATATGGGTGAATGAGAAGACGACAGAGTAGTGATTCCACCATGACTATCCAAAGGTGCTCTGAATTTAGTTGAACCTTTGCATGAAATTCCTAGAAAACCTAAAAATCTCCTTCCAAAATTCAACCCAAACATACATGGCTATTCCCCAGAGGATCATATTAAGAACTTATTCTTAGCTACCTGCCTCCTAAATGTTCTCCATGAAGACATGGTATGAATAATTTTTCCTTACAACTTCATAGGAAAAACCTCCACATGGTAGTTTAACCTACCACCTAATTCCATAACTAGTTGGGAGGACTTTGAAAAAGTTTTTATTGGAAAATTTAGGGAATGGAAAACCACCACTTTCTTATACAAATTGTTAGGAGATACAAAGATGGAAAATAAGGATAAAGTGAAGGACTTCAATAAACACTTTACTATGGTCTTAAATAAGTTTTCTATCGAGACTTTACCCATATAATCATTGCCCATTGAATATTACACTTTGACTATGATTCCTTCCGTAGGAATGTTTGTTAAACGAGTTGGTAAAGAATCATTAGCTTGTAATTTTGAAGAATATGAAGTTGTTGAAAATGAGTTTCCCTCTTACGACAATCATTCATACTCTAAATAAATTAAGTTAGCTAAAAAGAAACCTATGTTATTGACAAAAACTCCCAAGAGAGAACACAAATATCTCAACAATGTAGTCAAGTTGGTCAAAAAGTTGTTGGAAAATGTTGTCGATCTTAAGAAGAGTGTCGATGAAGGATCTTCAAGTCCTATACCTTTCCTCCCATTCTTCAAAATAAACGACAACCTACCCAAATCACAAGAAGTCCCTCAAATTACATTAAATATGGATAGTTCTGGAAGGGATAGCTTTTGCTCTTACCACCATCAGAATCACTCCGAAAAAACATGCCCTTAGTGGGTAAAATCCATGAACTTGGTCATCAACCAGCTGTTATATCAACAAATTTTGAATGACGAATAGCCCAATGAAGCAGAAAGTGAAGAAACCATTGGGGAAGCTCCTCCATAATATGCTATGTTCTTATGGGATTGATGTATTGAATCAGATGATGAGCAGACTGAAGAAGTTTTTATACATGATACACCACTTGTAAAGGATTCCCCTAGATACTATAACCCATTCCCTTCTCTGAAGGACAATTCCCCTCTTAGGAAAAGTACTCCTCTTGTTCCCACTTTGAAAGCAAGCACCCAATTCAAACAAAATACAATAGTAAATTCGATACCCCTGTTTTAGACAACAATATAAAACCGAGCATGTCAAACCGGGTTGCTAACAATAATAATCCCATCACTTCAATACCTAACTACAAATCCAATGGTTCAAATCCCAACACAACAATTAGTAAACCATAAATGCATACTAGACTACAATGTTATAGAAGATATGAAGAAGACCAAAAGTAACATTTCTATGTTAGATATCTGCTCATTACCACAACAACATGCTCTGCTTCATGATGCTTTTCATTCCAATAATCCTCAAAAGAATACCATTGTCACGACCATAAACATTCCTAAAGTTGTTGAAATGAAGGAAATACACAATGTAGAGATCAAATATGCCATAAACACAATAGGGATAGGTGCACATTCCAATTCTTAGGTCCCCCCTTTTCTGGTTACATATGATATTTTCAATTTTAATGTGCATAACTACTTAGTGTATTCTGGCACCTCTTCTAACATCATGCTCTATTCAGTCTACCAAAGAATCAGTGTTGTCCCACAATTGACTACTGCAAGGATCATAAAATCAGATAGGTCAAATGTCAAAGTAAAAGGAGAATTAAAGGATTTCTTTATTAGATCATCTTTTGACACAAGAGTAATTGACATTTTTGTTGTTGACATCCCAAAAAGTTATGGTTTTTTTTTTAGTAGGGATTGGTCAGCTAAACTTCAAGGCTATTTCTCCATTGATTGGTCCCACTTATGGCTCCCTTACAAAGTTAAACCCAATCAGATCCGTGTAGACAATGAGGCTCGCATGAAGCACATGGTAACATAATTGGAAGGTATTATCTTTGCTCATACTCTTTTGTTATGAAACACAACCATTTGAAATTCAAATAGACACCCAGTTTGAACCCTTTCCATGTGATCATAATGATGATAATGCTTGTATAGTATTAATAGAAATAGGTTATTGTGTAATCAACCCACCTATATATACTAACATTTCGACTATGTTCTTTGACGACTTCAAGTCTCAGGATGGAGTTGAGGAAGGATGTATTCTTATCGATCCACATCAACATAAAAATCTCATATCATGTCGTTTGGAATTTGAATGCACTAATAATACCATTGAATATGAAGTCTTGGTCCAAGGTTTGAAAAAATCCATTGACCTAAAGGTAAAATGATTATGATTATTTGGTGATTCGAAAATAGTTGTTCGATGGGTAAAAAATATTATTCACCGTTTGTCTCCACATTTGAAGGGTTTTCAAAAATAGGTATGGAATCTACTTTTTTTTATTTTGAAACTTTTGATATTGAATCTATACCTCATTTCCAAAACTTTGCTATAGACATTTTGGAAAATGCAACTTCTAGATATATGCCTCTTAGCGATGGTTTTTTTGTTGAAATCATGTTCAGGCCTTCCATACCAGATGATGTCATGAACTGGAGGGTATTCAATTGATACTCAGATCATCAATTTCCTCACCAGTTAAGATGTTTTCCAATCCTCGATTATAGATGATGAAGCACATGAAAAAGATCTTTGGAATTACCACGATGAAGTAAGGTGACAACAAATTGCATCCCAAGAAATGTTCTATCATTAGAGAAGGTGTTCAATATTCATAATAAATTTAGAAAACTGATGAACCCTAAGACGAACATCTCTACCATGATGCATTTCGTGGTTAATCAAGGTGCTCCTGAAAAACCTAATTATACAAATATGGGCACTTCATGTTCAGAGGTATAAAAGAACATGTTTATGCAGCTGTTCAAAAGAAATCGTGATGTAGTTTCTTGGAATTATGAATATTTAAAGACTTATAACACTTGTATCATTCAACATGTGATTCCAATCAAAGAAGGTGTTAAGCCATTCCAACAAAAATTGAGGAAAAAGCATCTAACCGTTGAACTTCTCATTTGGAAAGAATTAAACAAGTTGTTAGATGTCTGGATCATATTCAAGGTTCATCACACAACCTAGGTGTCAAATATGGTTCCTGTCAGAAATAATTCGAGTGAAATCAAAATATGCATAGATTTCCAAAATATGAACGAGGCCTATGAAAAATACAACTATCCATTCCCCCCTATGGAACAAATCCTACAAATCGTCTCAGGTTTTGAAATGTTCTATCTGTTGGATTGGTTTTTAGGTTACTATCAGGTTCTCGTAGCATAACCAAACTGATTAAAGACCATTTTTAGAGCGAAGTGGGAAACATACTCATATCACATAATTCCCTTTGGTTTAATTAATGGAGGGGCTACCTTTCAAAGAGCTATGGATATTTCTTTCAAAGGTATAATCGGTCAAAGTGTCGTGATTTATCTTGATGACATCATTTCTTATTTGAAGCAAAGAGTTGATCACCCAAAGAACCTAAAACAGATATTTGAAAGATTCAAAGAGTATGATATCTCTCTAAATCCCAAGAAGACCATGTTTTTTGTTTCAAAAGGTATTTTTTGGGGGCATGTTATTTCTAAAGATGGGATTTCAGTGGACTCGAAAATAAATAAGGATATCATGCAAATCCCACCACCGCACAACAAAAATTCCATGCAGTCCTTTTTTGGCAAGATCAATTTCGTGAGAAGGTTTGTTCCATATTTTTCCAAAATCATGAAGCCTATTCAATGGATGATAAAGAAATACGTTCAGTTTAAATGGACATCTATAGAAAAGGAGGCCTTTGAGAACATGAAGGCCACTATAGAAGCTTCACCTTCTTTACAAAGTCCATATTTTATGAAGGAATTCTTGATGTACACCTTCACATATGCCATTCTCTTGCAACAGTGCTCACACAAAAAAATGAGTGGGGGAATGAATTCCCCATCACATTCATGAGCATTGGATTACAAGGTGCTAAACCAAATTACCCATCGGTGGAAAATAAATATTTTTCTTTCCCAAAATCCATCAAATAGTTCAGACCATATATTTTGAAGAATCATACCAAAGTGATCATTCATCACCCGAAGGTTAGATCTTTCTTCATACAAAGAGAGTTGGGTGAGAGACGAGGTAATTGGATGACTTCCTTACAATAGTATGACCTTGAATTTAAGCCAACAAATATCATCAAAGTTCAAGGTCTTTGTAAGTTGTAAAATGGGATCAATGGAACATCATGCTTCGACCAACCTACTATTTCTCTACTTTCTGGATTATGAGGTCACAACTCAGGAACTATTTTGCAACTTTTATACCAAGGGGCTCAATCATTTCAATGTTCTTGTCAACATCTTTTCTTTAATCTCTCATGTGTGTGTCTATGAAAATATGGATGTCTTGGATGCCCTTAACCGCTGCTAACATGTTCATCATCGATTATCTCTGACGTGCTCAATTGTCAATCTTGTCTTCCTACTATTCTTTAATATGATTTTGATGTTGTTTGTAAATGTATGGAGTCTTACAACTGATTTGAAGGATGACTAATTATGACTCAATAAAAATTGCACATATTTTGACTAGGAATCAACAGTTGTCGGCGAGAACCTTAACTCATCGACTAAGGACTGGCATATATTATAATGGTGGAGGGGATCACCTGCCTTTAAAAGATGCACGTTTAACCCCCTCCTTTCTACTTTGACTAAGATTTTCCAAGACATCTTGAAACTGATACAATCGACAATATATGTTTTTCTTTTTCGACTAACAGACTTGAATCAACTATATTAAAGAATGAGTTAACTAGACTCGACTAGACTTATAGAATCGACTTCGATTCAATAACTCAAATAGATTCAATTATCCTTCATGCATTGTATAAATAAGACTCCCTTTAAACAATTGGCATGTTACTCTTACAAATAATTTTTTGAATAGATTTCACACCTAATTTTTTGAATAAAACTATCAAGGTGTTGAAGTCAATGTCTCTATAAGTGTCATTGTTGGTTGGGTGGCCATTTTTTAATATTCAGCTGGTCGAGTCGACATAGTTTATGAGTTGGTCGAGAAGTAAGCTAATTGGTCCATTATCCATGAATTCAAAGCTTCCTAGCATTGGGTTTCTGCTCAAAGTCGATTCTCAACTTGAAACAATGCTCGTGGATCCATATTCGACTTCAACATATTTAGAGTGCTTCTACTGTCTAGTTACAATCCTCATTTTTGAGTATCTTCACAAGATTTAGATTAAAATTGTAATCAAGATGAATATAATTCAAGTTCTTTTGGTGAATAAGAACATTCAGCATATTGTAACCCTATCTGCAAACCTGAAACCCCACCGTTTCCCAATGTCTTCAGGGGGATGTGGTTGTTGTATTAAATTTGAATAAAAACAATATAATGACATCGGTTTCGAATACGAGCTCCTCATGGATTTGACTTTGACCATCGACATCGACCCTTTAACAATTCTATCTTGGACCCAATTAAACATTCGATTTATTAACAGGGACTTGGAGTCACTATGAATTGAGTATGTGGTTGGAGTTAAAGGTTTCATTGTAGTCTAGTTAGTCAGGATACTCGGCTCTCACCTAAGAGACCTGGTTTCAAGTCTCGAAAATAGAACCAAAATGTTGTAGTTCAAGAAATTGATGAAATCATGCAAGGGATACTACATTGGAATGCACATGAAGACACACACATAACCCAATAAATAAGGAGAAGTGTTTGGGAAGGATATCCAACCTTCTTTGTATTCCATATTTAGGATTATTTATACAATGGGTAAATGGTTGGAATAGTTACACTCATTCCAACTAATCCTTTGTTTAGTTACATTTATCATTTGTTACAAACATTTACTTATATTTATCCACTTATTACATATAATCATGTATGTGAGACTATTAGGTCCTAAGAGGACCCCTCAACAATCACATAGTCCCTAACTATCACTACTTTCACAAATTCTATCTTCCATGCCAAGCCTCTTAGCAGTCATGTTCTCACTTGTGCTCCACTCTAGCACAACATCCTCTATCACACCACTTCTTAGTGTGATATTCACATTCATTCTAGGCCCAAAACCTTGTTGTTCACCCTTGGCTAACTCTTCTCTAATCCTCTTCTAAACTTTCTCCTTCAACCCATATCTTCTTGTGTATATCTCGACTCTTTTTTCTTGTAATATTTTGGGTCCATTCTATTCCTCACCTCATCTCAACAAATTCTTGGATCCTCCTCACTTGATCCATATTATATATCTTTTTCCCTCACCTTTTTTAAAGGCCCCCAAGAACTAGAGGGTTTACTCATCCATTCTATCAGTATCCATGTGCATCATTCCTCTTGATAGAAAGTGGAATCTCTTTTAGCATATGCTTTCTTGGACCTTCTTCAAAATTTCTTTTAGCCTTGCTAAAAGAATCATTATATTCTATAGTGAATTCGATTATGTATCCTTCCTTCACTCTCGAAAACCAAAAATCAATAGCCTACATCCACTTGTTATGTACAACCTTCAAATTATCAAGCCTAGCTTGATCCCAAACTCTCAGCTCCACAAGAAATGCATCCAAGTTGAATACAGCTTGTCTCTTTAACCATTCATGCAACATACATGGAAATTATGCAAAAGGCGATCTCGTGCATGTCCGAGTAAATATATATGCATTTTCATTCCTTTGCATTCACCCTCAATCCTTGTGTCTCTCACAAGAAAAAATCATCTTCTTTTTATTCTATCTACTATTGAATCTCCTTGTTAGAAGGATGCCAACTTAGTTTTCTTTTCCTCCATCGATCTCAACAAGACTTCAGGTATTGAAAATGGAACCAGTTATTGGGTGTTGTGTTATTTTTTTCATTGCACACTTGCATGCATACTGACCTTCTTAACACTAGGGATTTTTATACCCAGGGTTCATCTAGAGCGTGTCCAAAAAAATTCACTAAGTACTAACATATCAATCCTTGGCCAATCATGAGGAATGTCTCACTCGATATGAAGAGAGGATCATAGATACCATAAGGTATTGTGTCGGGGATGGAGGATTAAACATATGAAACACAACTACTATTGGCATCCATGGAACTCATGTATGACATACTATTCTTAGGACTAAGAATTAGAAAATTATAAACACATATTCATCTCATTCACAATATACACATAATATACCATAACTACCATATATTTATTATTGGGAGCATTCCATCACACAGAGATATACCGTGCATTGCAAAATTTAGTAGGACAACCATAGAACGCTTTATTATTACTATGCAAAATAATAGGGATACAACAGAATGCACCATGCACCTTTCCTTGGGAGAGATGTCTCTTTCTGCTCTGCTCCAATCACTTGTATGATCTAACTTCCTTGCATTCTTCTGGTTCTTTCCATATCTCCATGTAGAATTTCTGCATCAGGGGAAATCTTAAATTCCTATCCAACTCATCTTCTATCCACCCCATGTCTTCATATGCTGTAGGAAATAATCATTCTCAGATATTTCCTAGTGATTATTTTCTTGATTTCGGTGGGAATCTTCTTGGTTTTAGGCATAGCTAACAAAACTCGAACTGACATGCACTTGGTATTATTTATGCTTGGTGCGCTACTGAGAAAACTTGGTATGATGCTCACTTTATGGAATTCATAGACCATTCCCTTCAGTAAGTGTAAAAATATGGAATGAGCTCGCACAACTTCATTTGTGCATCTGTGCAAAAATGGACCCAAACATCTGGGTGCCAACACTAGGTGGTAAGGTTAACCATATTCAATTGTTCAAATTCATGAACCTGTTGTATTGGTTAAGGTTGGACAAAGTTGACACCAACTTGTCATGTCCCTTATGGTGGGATAGCATTGGGTGGTGGGGGACCAAAGAAAGAATAATATGATTTACTCTCTTATGGAGGTCCATACTGGTTGTATGATGTTGAAGGTCCTCCACCACAAATTAGGTTTCATGAAGGCCCATGTGCATGCCCAAGAACTTTCATACTTGGTGGGGGTAAAGGATGAATGTGTTTCATTGGGTTGTGTAGTTAGGATATTGGAGGAGGGTGAAAGAATGGGTGATTGGGTGCATAAGGTGTTCTCATAGTAGGAGGATATCATGGTTCTCCTCCATATGAGTTTTTGTATTGATTGGTCGGTACAAAGGAATAGGGATACCATAGAGATTGAGGTGAGTCATGAAGATAATTAGTCCATTTGCGTAATGTGATGTTCCAGTTATTTCATGAATAAATGGTAGGGGTCCAAGAGCATCGGGAAGAACTATATAAAGGTATTCAAACTATGAATATATTAAGTCAAAGTGTTAGGCTTTGGTTATGGACTCTTATTCAATTTTTGGCGTTGTAGTGGCCACATCTTTTGCAATTAGGGGCACTTGCCTAGATTTGAGGAGCTAATCTAGGAGTAGTTATGGGGTGGTTTCAACTTTACAAAGGCTTATTCTTTGATTCCATTCTTGGATGTGATCCGCAATACGAGTGGAAGTTGTTTGGAAAAAATATAAGAGGATTTCCAAGCCAACTATGTGATATATTGGTAAATAAAAAATGGCTAATAAATCTTTACCTAAAGATGTGAAGGTTGCATGGAACCTTGCTTTTTGTTCCACGTACCATTTCATAGAGTGGCTAGTTAAGGTTCATTGGAATAGCCATAGGCATATGGACTCATCAGTGATGTTATTGCATGAGCACCATAAGTGAAATTTCTTGACATGGTTAGCCAAGTCCTGAGCCCATTTCCCATAAAAAATAGGAAGGCTAGACAAGAGTTTGTTCGTTATGTTTGGTTGAGAAACATCATGAAAAATTAGGTCACTGGTGAGTTTTCTTAATTCTAGGAGATTTAAAGAGGCCAAAAATGGTAGGTTATATGTTCCTTCCATTATTTTTGGTGTTCAAGAGACAGTTCCTGAGGAGGAAGGGAGATTGGATGGCTTGTTGAGGGAAGTTACATCAAACAAGGTGGAAAGAAGCAAGGATTAACTGAGTATCACTCCACTCAAAGGTGAATGGGGAGGTTGAACTAGAAAAGCATACCTCCCAAAACTAGTGGGAGGCCAAGTAGGTATCTAGAGCATCGGGGAGGTAGTGGGTTCCCTATGGTGCTAGACTAGAAAAAGTATGTTTGATTTTGTTAAGTGAAAGGATAGCTAACAAGTGTTTTTCAAAAAAACTGAAGATGTTCTATTTTGACAAAGAAAAAATCCACATATGGTTTGTGGTAAATTGATATAAAAAAATTAATCAAATTTTTTTAAATAAAATGTTTTTTGGGTAGTGTGAGATATTTTATGTATGGGGGAATAAAAAATGAAAAGCATGTGTCCTCAAGACCTAGTATTCTTCCTTTGAATTCCATTCATCCTTCCAATATCTCTTTATAATGGGGCACAAACCCATCGAAAGAGAGGCTACTTAAGGGATGAAGTATCAATTATAATGAATGGTAGAGGGTGCATATCCTGAAAGGGCTAGTGACATTTCCCAATAAAAATTAAAAATATGACCCAGGTGTAGTTGCAACCCAAAAATGAAAATTCTATAGAAAAATAATATTATTTTGGATACTAGGTTACCTTGTTCAAGTGTAACATGGGACTCTTAGCCTAAAAATGTGGTCATGGGCCAGGAAACCTCACAAGCGTTGGGTGGCTCAAGAAGTCTCGCGTGGAACAAATAGAACTAAGTGTCACCCCTTTATGGGTATCCCCTTGCCTTATGGTGTAGGAACATTTGAGTTGAAGGATTTCAATTTCCCTAAACAATCAACTACTAATGTTCTGGATGAGAAAGTGATAACGAGGTTTTCTTTGGATAACTACCCACAAAACCCTAACCTAAACTAAAATTTATATTCCGACATGTATAGGAAGATTTTAGTCACTTCTCGGAATTGTGTTTTGAAATGTTTTTGGGATTGGGGTCATTGACCAATTCTATTAATTAAGGGTGTACTGAAGGAGTTTTGAGAAAACTTAAGTTTTTTTTATCCTCCTAGATTTCTTATGGGTGCAAGGAGGAGAGAAATATTTGACAAAAGTGAGTCATGGATGCCTTAATGTGTGTGAATTTGTATGTGTGCAAGGGTTAAACGTGTGCAAAAAATAAGCTTATTAGTGGATTTTCAACATGTGGACCTTGTGGGGTCTGTTACTTTTCCATAATTAAACTCTAAATGTGTTTTTGCAGCCTTGCATAGTTAGAAAACTAGTCCTAAATAGAAAAAGATGTGGAAATTTTTTGGTTCTTTCAAATCCTTAAATTCCTAAGTGTTATTTGCAAAATAAAAACTCTCATAGGTAGTACAATGATGTGGAAAATTGGGGTATTTTCAAATCTTTATCTCCTTAGTGTTTGTATTTGCAAAAACATGAAATATGAGGTGTGAAAGTGTTTTGGCCTCACCTAGTTATTTGTCTGAACTTGAAAACTTTTGGAAAAAATCAAAGAAAATATTTTCACATTTAACCACTATGTGTTTTATGAAAGGGAGATGGAGAAGTATTATAAAACTCGTTCCAATTCACCAATATCACTCAAAGGAGTGTGAGTTGATGAACATACTTTGAGGTAGACAAGAAATCTCCTAGTCCCCAAAAGTAAAGGGAAAAAAATATCACTAAGAGCTCATATGCTTAAATAACCATCCATGTGGCAAGAAAAAAGATATTTTGGTTCTTTTTATCCTCCCTATAAATCTATATTATCTAATTTATCATGTAAGAGTGGACTCAAAGCAATATTTTCAAGTTTACAAGGTACAAGAAAATAAACTCTAATCCTTATTGGTAGATTGGGGTGAAAAAAACCCATGGCCTAGGAGAAAATAAGGTTTGTGCAAGTCACTATGGTGACAATTATGCTAATGTGCATATATAGCAGAGACAAAATGTAGTGATAGGTGCAATTTGCACACCTCTATGTGATTTTTCTTTCTAAACTTGCCCAATGTTTGTCACCGCTAGTGTAAAAAAATTCATGGATGAATTCAAAAGCAATGAGGGTCCAAATGTTAGGTTTGAATTTTGGGTAGGCTAGTTTGGTGATTTGAAAAATCATAGAGATGAGAGAATGGGATCTTGAAGCCTATAAGGGAATACATGAGATTTAGAACATTGACGAAGTTATCATTCATTATTTCTTATTTTTACACTTTGGTGAGAAAAAAAGGAAATTTAGTATTAGAGTAGGCTTAACTATTGACACAGAGAATTGTGAGTGTTGGTGGAACACCATAAATAAGTAATATAAAAAAAAAAGGAAATAAAAGAATATCATGTAAGAACAAAAATAAAATGAGTTAAGATATGTTATACCAATGGAAAAGCTTTGAGTAAAACACCACAAAGTAGTTGATGAGAAGATGAGCTCCCTTATTCAAAACCTTTCTCTCTCAAAATGAAATCAAATGGTGTGAATATGTGTACATGTCTCTCAACAAGTTAAAGGTTAAATACACCAAGAAACAATGTCTATGAAAGTATGGATGAGCTTGGGATAAATAAGGATTCTCTAGACTTAGATGACCAACATAACATTATGTTGGTTTACTTCTTTTTTATGCATGTCAGTGGACTCTTTCTGTAGTCTTTCAACAAGTTTGATAAAAAATATTCTCAATGGGAAAGGGGAGGAATGTTGGGTGCAACCTCCCATGCTTGAGTAGACATGAACCCACTTATTGTACGATCTTTCTATAACACAACCAACCCCATAATATCACTTAGGTTGGTGGGATGTTCAAGTTTCTCTCTTCAGTCCATTGGGTAAGTACTTGGTTTAATTTCCTTGTTCTTATTTCATAAATGTTTAAGTGAATAATTCTCTTATCACAATATTTACTATGTAAAATCTAGCTTGTTCAACCCAATTTCCAATGAAATCCTTCTGTAGGTCTCGCTGCAGTGACTAGGGACCCATACACCCTCCATCATATGTTTAACGATATTCCTAGTCACCAGTTCAATGGTTTGGATCGAATCAGAATGATTCCCATTGGAATAGTAGGTTACAAGCCCCAAAATTTCCTTTTGATCATTTATCTTGCTGGATCATTCCAATGGATCCAATAGTTCTCAAACTCAGAGACCAACAATCCTGATTTCCTTGGTCCTACAATGCATGAAATGGTTATCAACCATATTTGAATTTACTCATTAGGTGATCATGTGGAACCCATGATGATCCTATGACTAAGTTCCATGTGTCTCCCTTCTTCGATCAATAGTCCTCCTTCACTCTCAGAGTCCCTCCCATCAGACTGCATCCACCCCGATGCCACAAACCACTATGAAGGGTTCACTTCAACAAGGTACATTATGAAGGATCTGGAAATCCACATTTTCCTCATTTGGAGATCAGAGTTTACTTAGAGGTGATGTTCGCACAACAGATAGGGTTCTACCATCAACGTCCTGGGTCACACCATACAAGAACTAACTAATAAGATCTTACAAGAAACCTATTGATAGATCAATGATTTTCATTGACTCCTAGTCCCCTCCATTGATGTTCCAATATATCCTCGTACTTGGCCACTCCAACTACCACATACTCTTATGAATGGTCTAGATATGCTCGTTATGCCAAATTGATGGTGGCGAACTGCCCCGACTCAAAACAACGGTTTTCCTCTTAGTTAACAATCTAATTTAGGAATTAAACATTTCAAGGTTTCTTATAGGACATCGCTAAGGTTATAATGGACCTCCTTGGCTCTCGTCCTCACTCTAAAACTAGCTAAGGTAATTTCATCTTGTCCTTGGATGGAGATTCACATATCCTGCAAGATTTCAATTTAAAGGGAGGAGGTTTTCACAGGGCTTAAGGCTCCCTAACTACTCATAAAACTCTCATCATATTCAAGGTAATCCTATCAATGTTGGGTGAATATTTTACTCATATCTTGAAATATTTCAACTCAAAACCTTGCAGTTCCACAATGTTACTCGCATTGTTGACATTACACCTCCAGTGAAGGTGTATGTTCTACAAGCCTTCCATTTCAATACTTGCAGAACTTGCAGAGATACACCCTACCATTGCACAAGTTGTCTAGTTACATAGGTTTATCATGTTAATAGTGAAATAAAACATACACACCCCATTTTACTCAGGAATTCAACCATTCCTTCTATGCATTCACATTTATTATTTAGACCACAAAATAACACATTTGCATCATTGAACATGCATAAAACATGTCAACTTAAATACTTATTTATTCAGTGAAATATGTCAACCAACCAAATGAATGAGAGAGGAATCCTTTCCTCCAAACATTAGTTTATGCTGCAGAGTGCCTTTCTACAACATGTCACCCCTGTGTCAAGCCATGATATCACAAGGGGATTGATTCAGCTGATTGCCAAACTAAATGGTCCAAGAATGTTACTCACCTTCGGTCCACTGGAAACAACATAAGTGTCCCTCTACCCCCTAATCTCAAGGCCTCCATGGGTTTATAAGGAACCTTCCCAATTTTATTTCCTCTTCATAAGGGAGTCCCTTCTATGTTATATAGTCCCTCAGAAACCTTCCATTAATCATGTTCTTTTATTTCCAGTAAGCACCAAGTCATGAACCTCTATTTCTCCAGTTTGGATCTAGGTCTTCTATGTTCCAAGGTGACCACTATTCTCATGGAAAATCTTCTTATTTTCTTCAATAAAGCTTCCCAATAGCTCTGTCGCTCAAAGAAATCTCATGAGTCTCCTCCTCACCAGTTCATCCGACTATGAGTCTGCAATTTCTTATGTTCTCTATGGTTTCCTATGAGAACCCAATTGCCATTCCTCCGACCTCTGTAATTTCCATACCATATTTCTTCTTACTCTATTTGGTTGCGAACTACACTTCCCCCTCCTTTCTACCTCTACAAATTTGGTGATATTTTTCACCTTTAGTCCCTTCTTCCACATAGTTCCTCGGGATCTCTGTGACTGTTGTCAGATGCAACCTCCAAACAGTGATCTGAATTGTGAAGGGGAAATCCAAGGGTGTCCTTCTGTCGAGTTTCTAACTTTCTTTTTCCTCGTCGCGAAACCTAATTTGTTATCAATTATAACTTCTCCAACCACCAATCTCGCTCTTCCATAACTGATCACGTGGTTTTCAAACAATTCAAGAACGCTGGTAGGTGACACATTATATTTGCAAGTGCATGTTGGAGTGTTGAGAAATATTCCTATTTTTTTCACTGAATCTTATGCACTCCCCCTCACTGGTCCACCTCATCGATCCCACTTCCTCGATCCCCCTCATAAATCCCACTATGATATCATGGATGGTACTAAAGGAATTTCCCTCTTAGTCAATTTTTAGGTGTTTACCATCAATAAATAACATAATTAGATGCTTCATAATCCCATTATATGAAGTCTTAACATAATTACAATCACGGGAGAAAATAGGGTGTCACATTCCCATCCCCCTTAAAGAAACACCGTCTCCAGTGTTTAAAACATGATATATATACAATTATATAGAAAAAAAATTGGGTATGTCACTCTCATGGCATATGTTAAGCCCTAAATAGTGGAACATTTCCCCTTGATTAACAAATATTACATTAGTAATGTTATTTTATTTATGTCAGTTTGGGTCCATTAGTTCTAACTATACCTCCTAGTCTCCTATATATACCAAGGAGACATTTTCATTTGGAATCATTTTGTACTTGAACATTTATGTGGTGTATAAGGAGGTTGCCCCCTCGAAGAGGCTTATTATCTGAAATTCTCTCTTTTTCAAGGCGTTGACTACTTATTCTAAGGTTTTTCTATGCTATATTGATATTTGGCTCTTAACATATGGTATCAGAGCTCAAGGTCTTGGGGTTTTGCTGCTACATCTAACACCTTAGAATTTTCACTATAATTTCTTTTCTATGAAGTTTAAGAAGGAACCCCTTGGAGTATATTTAGTAGATAGATCAAGGTACGTTGAGTTAAAATTTCAGCTCCTGAGGCTCCTGAGGCCTTATACTTTCAGAGATACATCATGTGTAAGATAGGGTTTGGGAATCATCCTGAATTGAGTCATTGAAGAATGTTTTTTATAAAAATGTTTCTGTAACATTTCAAACCCTGAAATCCGAAGGTTATTCATAGAAATTAGTAAGGTATTTGTGATAAAACTTTCATCTTCTAAGTCATCTTACATTTGTAGATACACCCTGTGGAACATAGGGTATCTGACTAGTCTCAAGTAGGTGTTCCAGGTAAAACAATCATAACTTCTTCCTAGAGTATCCAAATTGAGTGAGACTAATTGCATTGGATAGTGGACAGTCCATAGTATTTACGGTACAAGTTTCATAATTTATATCAATTATTTTATGTGGGGCTCGCTATACAAATGAAATCTCCTGGAAAGGCCAAAAATCAGCAAGTTGTGGGGAAGTTACCGTAAATTTCACTTGGGACATCCAATTTTGATCAGACCTGTGGCATTGCAAAGAAGAAATATCATAGAACTACAAAAAATAAATTTTCAAACCCAGAAAGGCCAAAACTTTGGAGATACAACAGAAGAAAGATTGTCCAGCAAAACCACCTCAAAATAAAGGTTTAAAAGTGATACTTGGCCAACATGCCACCAAAAAAGGGAAATTCTAGACAAAATAATCCTCCATACAGTCCTACTTGGACTCTTGATGAAGGTGAAGAAATGTGTAGGGACATAAATGAATTACAAAAGAAGACAGTGACAAAAGATGAACTACAAGGGATGATGGATTCAACTGAAGCTAAATTGGAAGAAATAATGGATACTAAGATGGATGGTTTAAAAAGGGA
>JASDQU011442390.1:26779-38898 GCA_032191745.1 Picea mariana | reverse complement strand
TATTCAGATGTAATAAAGGTCAGTATTAATAAGGCTTTTCAATAAAATAGAATAAGGCAGATGTAAGAAGACCTAATAGAATCTTTCACTTCTATAAGGATCTGCCTCTAGATGCTTCTTTTTAGTATAAATAGGAGTCGAGGGTATGAGAACCCTAGCTTGGAGATTATTATAACAGATCTCTGCTCGACTGGAGGTTTCCCCCTCGAAGAGGCCTGTGAACATTGCTTTCTAAATCAAAGTGTTATTTTAGTTGTTGTTCTTATATTGTTTCTGTGTCATTGTGGAGATTATGCTTGTTATATTACTGTTATTCTGTCATTTCTATCATTTTGTTTATGTTCTGCATATTTATTATATCTGGTATCTTGCACACAACCAGGGCATGGGTATAAAAACTAGATACATACTTCCATCTCAACCCTATGACCGAGGCTGAAGTGATCAAATTCACTACTCTGCACCTTGATGGAGAATCTCACGAGTGGTGGTACCATGGGTTGGTCACGCTAGGACATGTGAATATCACCTCCTATTTGGACTTCACTCAGAAGTTAATGGAGAGGTTTGGTAAAAAGGATCCAGAGCTACATTTTAGAGAGTTAGCACAACTCAAACAAGAGGGGTCACTAGATGCTTACATCACAAAGTTTCATAAGATAGAAATGACAGTGCCAGATATATCAGAGCAGAGGCTTGTCATGTTCCTCATTTAGGGGTTGTTAGAACCAATTCATAGTTGGGTAAAGGATTTCAAGACTGAGACCTTGTAGGATATTATTTTCAAGACAAGGGACATGGAGGGCATAGTCCAAAAAACAATTTTTTTGCCCAAACCCTTTATTCCACAAAAAGGCAAGGACAATAAGCCTAATGGGAAGGAATGTATGGGTAAGGAAAGGTTGGATGAGGAAACAAGAAATGAGCTAAGGAGAAAGAATATTTGTTTCCACTGCAAAGATCCATGGGTACTGGGACATAGGTACTAGGGGAAGGGTTAAGCTCATTATATTGAGGTACATTCAAATTTTGATGAGGAGGAGGAGGTTTCTCTCAAGCAGGGAAATGCCAAAAAGGAAGACACAGAGGAAAAGCATAGTGAGGAGGCCAAGGAGGTTGTTATAGCCCCATTATCTGGTACCCTAAGATTCAACACCTTCAGATTTAAAGGAGTCATAAGGGGATAGGGAGTCACAAAATTGATTGATGGTGGGGAAACCCACAACTTTATTGATGTCACCTGGGTGGCTAGGAGACGAATAGCTACAAAGGAATTTGAGGGGTTCAAAGTAGAGATGGTTGGTGGATTTAATGTGTCTTGCACAAAGAAAATTCCTATATTGGCCTAGACAATTGTTAACTACACCTTGACAAAACAATTTTATGTGGTGGATGTGGTCGATTCAGATGTAGTGTTGGGAGTTCAGTGGCTTCAGACATTGGGGGACATTACCACAAACTACAAACAAATGGCCTTGAATTTATTCATGCTAGGAGGGAAACATGTTGTACTGCGAAGCATGGTGAACAATGCCCCTATAGTAGTATTAAACAAAATAATGGAAGCCATATTTAGACTTAGAGATCTAGTATATGCAACACAATGATTTATTACATCCCAGACAGATGATGAAGGAAAAAAGAACTATCATACATACATCTAGGATTTATTGAGAATACATGACAAGGTATTTAGGAAGATACATCCAAGGAGACCTTCTGACAAAGGGTTTGAGCACACCATCGAACTTGAAGAAGGGGACAAACCAATGATCACCACCCCGTACAGGAATCCCAATAAGTTCAAAGATGAAGTAGAAAAATCAATCAAGGAGTTTCTTGACATGGGACACATAAGACCCAGTTCCAGTCATTTAACTTCTTCAGTGGTCTTGGTTAAAAAGAAGGATGGGACCATGCATATGTGTGTTAATTATTGGGCCTTGAATAAGAAAACAATAAAAATAGGTACGCCATACCCATGATCGATGAGATGCTAGATGAGATACACGAAGCAATGTATTTCTTGAAGATTGATCTTTGATCCAGATATCATCAGATCAGAGTCCATGAGGACATTCATAAAACCCCTTTAGGTGCCATTATGGGCACTATGAGTTCTTTGTCATGCCTTTCGAATTGACCAACATGCATGGAACTTTCCATTCATGCATAAATCCCATATTTAGGAAGCAGTTGTGGAAGTTCCTATTGGTATTTGTTGATGATCTCTTGATCTAAAGTAAGACCTAGGAGGTGCATTTTGTGCACTTGGAGGAGTTTTTGAGTATTATGGATGAGCAGTCCTTATATTCCAAGGAATCTAAGTGTGAATTCAGTATGAGAGAGGTTCTCTACTTGGGGAATATAGTCAGTGCAAAGGGAGTGCAGGTTCACAGAGAGAATATATAGGTTATACTATACTGGCCACCACCTAAGGATATCACACATTTGCGAGGGTTCCTTGGGATCTGTAGTTACTACAGGCGATTTGTGTCAGGATTCTCTCAGTTGACCACCCCTCTTACATATCTAACAAAGAAATGGGATTTTTTTTGGATAGAAGAGGCCCATAATACCTTTAATAAGATGAAGGAAATGATGAGTTCTTTCCCCCTTTTGGCACTTCTTGATTTTACTCAGCCCTTTGTATTAGAGTGTGATGCATCTGGTGTGGGTATAGGAGAGGTTTTGATGTAGCAAAAGCATCTACTTTCATACGAGAGAAGGAAGATATCTTCCCTCAGGAGACTTTATCCTCTCTATAACAAGGAAATTCTCACCATAATGCATGCATTGGAAAAATTGATAAAATACTTGGTAGGTGGGAGGTTTGTGGTCAAGACTGATCACAACAGTTTGAGGCACTTCTTGGGGAAAAAGGATCTTAACGAAAGGAAACAAAAATGGGTCAATAAAGTGCAAGCCTATGAATTCGATATTGAGTACGTCAAAGGAAAGAACAATTTCTTTGTTGATGCTCTACCCATAAGACCATAGTTGTGCTTGTTATCAGAGATGTTTGCGGATTAGAAATATGAGCTCCTCGTGGGGTATTCCAAGAGAAAATTTTCTTGTGAGGTGATGGATAATAGCGTATAGGATGACATGTACAATGTGGTAGATGATATCTTCTACTAAAAGAGTCTCATATACTTGGTTCTGAAGTCCAAATTAAAGGAGAAAATTATGAAAGACATGCATGACACACCTTTAACTGGGAATCCAAGATATTTTAATACATATAGGAAGATCAGAGAGAGGTTCTCATGGAAGGGCCTCAAAGATGTTGTATTGGGACATGTGCGGGAGTGTGTGACTTTTCAACAAAATAAGGTGGAACAAACCTGCCTTCCAGGATTACCTCAACCATTGTCCATTCCATAGTAGAAATGGGAGAGCATATCAATGGACTTTATCATAGGGTTTCCAAAGATAGAAGGTAGAGATTTCATTTATGTGGTGATAAATAGGTTAAACAAATTCACTTATTTCTTTTCCATATCCTCAGAGTACAAAGCATCACAGGTAGCATATTTATTCTTTAGGGAGATATTCAGCCTTCATGGGTTGCTGAAAAATATTGTCAGTGACAGGGACAGTCGATTTATGAGTTCTTTTTGGCAGGAACTATTTAGGCTCACCGGCACAGAGTTGACTCCCAGTATGAGTTACCACCCACAGATAGATGGCCAAATAGATAAAGTGAAAAAATGGTCAGAGGGGTATTTGCGTAACTACGCAGTCGTGCAACAAAAAACATGGGTTAAGTGGTTACATTTGGGTGAAAATTATTATAAAACCACTTATCATATGTCTGTGGGGATGTCACAATTTAGGTAATTATATGGATACGATGCCCCATCCTTTGTAGAATTGGCGTTTGGGGACAATAGAGATCCCAAGGTGAAATAGTGGATTCATGAGAGCCAATATATTCTTAAGGCTCTTAAGGATAACCTACATATGGCCCAGAACCAAAATAATATATATGTATATAGAGACAGGTTCGAGCGCACCTTGAAGGTAGGGAACTTGGTGTTTCTCAGGTTGCAGCCATATAGACAGTCTTCTATGAAGAAGAGTGGTGCAGAGAAACTTAAGCCACGATTTTACGAACCTTATAGGGTGACCAAAAGATTTGGTGAAGTGGATTATGATCTGGAGTTTCCAGAAGGGAGTAAGATTCATAGCGTGTTTCACATCTCTTGTCTCAAAATGAATTTGGGACAACACATCACAACTTCAACAAAAATGCCTCCATTGGATGAGGAGGGGTAGCTAATACTAGTTCCCGAGGAAGTATTGGATATTTAAGAAAAGAATATTTGGAATAGGGTAATCATGGAATATCTGGTCAGATGGAGAGATTTTCCTGTAGAAGACACCACTTGGGAGAGTGAAAAAATTTTGTAGCACCTGAATCTACAATTTCTTTGGGACAAGCAATCTCGGGGAGGGAGGATTGTCATGTCCCCTTCCAAGTGATCATGGGACTTGGATGCAGTAGCCTAAGTAATTCTCGTAGGGTATAGTCCTTAAGAAGGGAATTAATTAATTATTTAATGTCTGAAGGGGAAAAGTGCCTAACAAAATGACATTGGATAATTAAAAAAGGGAAAAAGGGAAAAAGTGCTTAAAGTGGCTTAGGAAGAATATGAAATGTCACTTAAATTGATTAAAAGGGTAAAAGGGTTGCAAAAGAGTCAATGAACAAATAAAAGGGAAAAAGGAGGGTGCCCTCTCTCATTCTAGCATTGGAATTTTTCTAATTTTCTCATTGAGATATCTCATTGTGGTTTTGTAAGTCTAGGGACGAAAACCTTAGGAGGATTTCCAGAGATTGGCTTCGGAGGAGAGAACATCCACCCTAGCTAGTCTAGTTGGGAAGAGATCATATTCATATTTCTTCGATATTCTTAATTTGTAGTTGATATTTCATGGTAGGGATTGAGTTTCCTTTCATTGTAGCTGATTTATTTTGTTTGGAGGAAAAATATTGGTTTATGTGGGTCGAATCTCATTGAAGAGGATGATTTAATGATCCAGATTATTTTCGACATGAAATGAGAATGAAGATATAATAAATAAATGTACAGAGATATCTCAGATACCCAATATTATAACATAAATGTATCATACATGAAACCATAAACACAGATATACAGTAATACACAATTTTGTATTAATGAGCTACAATGTACAAAGATTGTAAAATACAGAGTGAAAGACTCGCTAGAATGGTGGCAATTTATCTCTGAGAAGAGATGTGTTGGATACTCACAGCTATGAGAATATAATTTTACATTAAGGATCCAACAACCTTTTTATGATAAATAAAATCCAAAACCCTAACCCCAAAAGATGAGAAGCCAATAGTTTCATGGACCCCATTTTACGTAGTTTGGTGTATCAACTTCTCGGGGCGTAACTTTGGCTTACGATATTTGTTTTGGGCGCATGATAACTCGTGGGAAAGGTATAATCGAGGAGATTCATTTTGGGGGCTCAATTAGAGACTTTTGATATCATTGAGAATATAGATCCAGAAAAACGTTCATTTAGGCCCTCAAAATGGCCCCCAAAGTTAAAAACTGCTCAAAATAGTAAATTTCCAAAATTCCCAGAAAACTGTTTTGAGTGAGTTGGAAACAGTGGGTGGCCACCAATATCCACCTGGATCAATACTCCCTCATTAGGAAGAAATTTTCTCCATTGTGTTGAGTGATCGGGGGAGAGGGAAAAGAGTTTTTTTAATCTACATCTTGATGAGTTGCTTGCCTTGTTGGATAAGTTGCATTGCTTAGATTTTTAAAGGTATTTAGGAACTTGTGGTTGGAAGGTGATGCAGGAGAATTTCTCCACATCTACCAGCTAGCCAGACAGCCACATCAGCAAGTGCATTCAAAGCCGAAGAGAGGCGCAACCCTTGTCTTCAATTTTGAATTTGAATGTAATTAAATGTTTTAGGATATTGAGCCATGAGGCTGTGCTTTGCATAGGCGTAGAGTAGATAGGCCTTTAATGTTTTGAAGAATGAGATCTAGATTTGATTTGTGGAGTAGATAGCCCTTTCAATGCCATTGAATAGGATAGGTAGATTGGAGGGAAGAGATCGAAGTTCCCCTCATGTAAAAGATCAATTTCGATCTCATTTGGAAGATAGAATAGAGATGAGGGTAGTTAGCATAAAGAAGAGAAGAGAAGATCTGAGACCTTGTTACAGGTCGTGCTTAGGAACACCTTGTATAAACAGTCATTTGCCATTTTAATACAAACAACAATTTTTCCTGCATGTATTTTGTGTTGAATGAATGTCTGCGAGTGTTCTTTATATGATATGAATGTATGTTGTAGATGCATGTCAAGAATTTGCAGGGAGTTGTTTGAGTTTCAGGTTTGAGAGGTTCTTTGTGGTTTCATGCCAGGAGGGTGTGACAGAGTACTATGGTCTTTGAATACTAGTGCATAGATGCACTTCTGAACTCTGTGGATTTAGACAAAGACGTGCTGAGGAACAGAAGCTGAAATCAAAAACTCGGGAGGAAGACCTAAAGGTTGTTGAATACCTTGGAGGCAGGGCTGTGAAGTAGAACATAGTTGTAGACAGAATCTCTGAGGAGTTCTGTGAAGCTCTGTCAGGTGGGCATTGAGCAGGTGCAAGGGAGTGCACAGAAGACATAAGAACTCTACTGTGATTTCAGATTGGAGACAAAATCACTAAGGATTCTGAGAGCTTTGCCAGGTGGGCATTGAGCAGGTGTAAAGAGAGGACATAACTATTGGATGTTCTGTGAGAAGATACTCTACTAGGTGGGCATTGAGTAGTTGTGCAGATAGGCATAGAAGAAAATAACTCTTTGAGTTCTAGATTAGAAGAAGAATCCAAGGAGAGGGATCTTCACAGGGTTGCTGAACACCCTGAAGGACTCAGCAAGAGGTTTCTTGAGTGAAGGATATCCAGGAGAGCGTCCATATTTCTCTATCTAAAGGAGAAGGAAAATGATAAATTTCTTAGAGGTCGAAGCTACAGGAAAAGATCAGAAGGAATAATGCTTTGTGTGCATAGAGAGAGCCTGTAGAGGCATAAGAAGTTGAAGAATCCTTCAAGGATTCAAAGTAAAGCTCAGGAGGAGGCACAACAGCTATTCGATCAGACTAGAAAGGAGATCTAGACCGTTGGCTTTCCATGTCTAGAAAGGAGCAGGAGGAGTGCACAGGGAGAGGAGATCATGAGCCATCAGATCTCAGTTAGATACACATCAATCGTTGGATCTAACAAGAGTTCTACGAGGGTTAAACCCTCGTAAGCAGAGGTGAAAGTCCCAAAAGGCATCGGGATATTGGGACTTCATAAATTGGGATATTGGAAGTCTCGAGGACAGGGGATTGGGAATCTCCATCTTGAAAATAGTGAATTTAATCTGATTCGTTCATTGGGAAGCAGACGTGTGTCACGAGATCGCCCATATCAGGGATTCAGATATCGAAGGAAAGAAGAGGATGTCCTTCAACTTCACGAGCGGTGAAGTGGTGAGAAGATCAGGACCGTCCGTCGGAGGAGGACAGGTGGTAGAGATCTAAGGATCTCACGAACTCGAAGGTTCATAAGGTGAGAGCCTAGGATTTGAGTGCTCGAAGTTGTGAGAATATTGCAACCATTCATTTAGGAGGACAGGTGGCAGAGATCTGAGGATCTCGCGAACTCAGAGGTTCATAGGGTGAGAGCCCAAGCATTGGGTGCTCCAAGTTGCGAATTCACGAGGAGCGTGGAAGGAGGATAGCCATTGGATCTGGGTCACAAGAGGACCATTGGATCAGAACCCCATCGTATTTCGGCGTTTCGGGGGTTCTTAGGTTGAGAGGACCTCATCTCGACATCAAAAGTCCCGAAGTTGCAAGTGGCGATAAGGAGTATTGAGAATTTTGGGATCTCGGCACTCGGGTGTCGGGGATACTAAGGAAGTTTCACTTGGGGAGTAGAATTGCGAAGTGCCAAAAACAAGCATGAGAGACACGCGGTAGAACCGCACTGTGGGCCTACGGAATAGATAGGCGAACACACGTCATATTGCGGAAGGAGTGAACACTCTGTTGACTTCTTGGGTCTCGAAGGTTCATGAGATAAGAGCCGGGAGTTTGACAACAAAACTCACTATGGGGTGAGAAGCGAGAGGTGCTAGCATTAATCCTAGCCAACGGTCATGCGCAGGAGGCATTGACAAGGAAAGGGGCTATAACCATTTCGCGATCTCGAGTATCGAAAGATTGGAGAGTAAGAGTCGGGAGTCACGACTCACGAACTCACGAGAGGCGAGATTTCATCAATAGACCTTGGGTTAGGCCCATGGTCATAGCGATGTGGTCGCTTAGGAAGATAGGAGCTAGCACCTAGTACTGTTGGCAAACGGGAGCTCTGAAAGGACCTGCGGATCGGGTTTTAATAGAGATTCCAGCAATGAATCGAAAGAGTCACTTCAACTCAAAGTTGAAATTAGAACGATCCCTAAGACTGGGAGGTCAGCGCAGAGACTCTGCCGAGGTAGAGTTGGCGTCTACGTCATCAGATGGTATCAGAGCTTGATTCTTACTTATATATTTTAGGAAAGGGAATCCAGAGAAGGAGAGAACTCTAACACACACATCAAGTGGTATCAGAGCTTGTTTATGTTTGTACATTTCAAACAGAAGGAGCAAAGGAAGACAAAGTATAAAAAATCTGTAAGGATTGTTTGCAGGTAGGCAATAGTCCATAGATAGGCAGGAGGACTGTAGCAGAAGATAAAACACTCAGGGTTTCAGAGTGACAGCAAAAGATTTGCCAGGAGGGCAGACAGAGACAACAACATGGCTACTGAAGGTCGTAGGTATGCTGGGAGGAAGACCAAAGCAGAACAACTTGCAGAAATAGATAAAGAGCTCGCTGATATAAGGGCAGACATAGAAAATATTGCATTGTGGATGCAGTAGAAATAAAAGCCAAGGTGGGTGTATGAATGGCCCATGAGGAAGGCAAAATAAAAATGGCCAATCAAGCAGCTGATGGTCATAACACAGAGTAGGCTGATAAGAGGATGGATGAGGTATGCGGAGAACCTCAATGGACCAGAAGAAGAAATGGTTCAGATATGTGAACTGGAGACTGGGAGAGATCTCAGTGAAATGGGATCGATTGAAGATCACAAGCACTGCCAGGAGGGTAGAGAAGAAATTCCCAATTTCCAGGTGGGCAAGGAGTTGAGATCAGCTGAGGATCTCACAGACTGTCATGAGGACAGCTATAGAATCTCACAGTGCCAAGTGGGCAATGAATTGAGATTACTGTGAGATCTCATGGACTACTAGGAGGGTAGTGGAAGATTTCCAAATTGCTAGGTGGGCAAGGGAATAGAGATGGGATCAGTTGATTCCATAGACTGCCAGGAGGGCAACAGATAAATCCCAACTTTCCAGGTGAGTAAGGATAAGTAGATGAGGCTATTTGAGAGTCTCATAAACTCAGAAGTGAGTTCGAACCAGCTAGAGTAGATGATGGAAGAGGAGGAAGATCAGAATAGCAGTCTAATGATTGGGGGAATTCATATATTCCTACCATTTTCCCAAGAGGAGGCAGAAATCTGTGTTGCAGATGTAGCAACAACAAAAGGACATCTAGCTGAGACTATCAAAGAGGAATTGGAGCAGATATTCGAGGTTGCCCAAGAAGAAAAAGAGAATGAGCATTCTGAGGAATGGCTCAACATTTTCAGCCAGGAAGATGAAAAGAAGGAAGCTACAACACTGAAGCTAATAGCAGAAGAAGAAGCTGAAGAGAAGGCAGGCAGATTAATTACTCCATGGGAGATGGAGCTGAAGATGTTGGAGGATTGGATGAATAATCCAGAGCCAGTAGGAGAACTGGCATAAATTGAACTGTCAGAGAAGGTGACTGAACAACAGGTCAGTCAAAGTGAGACTGCAGAGCTGAAGTTTGCAGCGGAGTGGACACTTAGTGCCACAGAAGAAGATGAAGAAGAAAGCATGGGAGATCACAGTGATCTGCCCAATTGCAGAAAAATTTTGCAGCTGGGGAGACTACAAAATCAGATCCAGCCATTGGAGCAGCTGGATAAAGTGATCAAGATGATCAGGAAGTTGATGATCGGGTTAGCAGAGATTGTCAGCAAGGAGAAGTTGGGCAGAGAAATAGTAGCAGCAAAAACAACAACACAAAAGAAGCAGTAGCAGTGAGGAGATGCAGCAGATGAATAGCTCCAGAGATTTGTTTGGGATCTAGGAGGATTTCCCCAGCTAAGAGGGGAATCTCATGAGTAGGAGCTCATGAATTTTGAAGCTGAGGAGTATGATGCAGGAGAATCTCTCCACGTCTGCCAACTAGCCAGCTAGCCACGTCAGCTCATGCATTCAAAGACGAAGAGAGGCGCAACCCTCATCTTCAATTTTGATTTTGAATGTAATTAAATGTTTTAGGCTGTTGAATCATAAGGTTGTGCTTTGAACAGGTGTAGAGTAGATAGGCCTTTAATGCTTTGAAGGCTGAGATCTAGATATGATTTGTGGACTAGACAGCCCTTTCAGTGCCATTGAATAGGGTAGGTAGATTGGAGGGAAGAGCTCGAAGAGCCCCTCATGTAAAAGATCAATTTCGATCTCATTTAGAAGATAGAATAGAGGAGAGGGTAGTTAGCATAGAGAAGATAAGAGAAGAGCCGAGACCTTGTTACAGGCCATGCTCAGGAACACCTTGTATAAACAGGCATTTGCCATTTTAATACAAAAAACAGTTTTTCCTGCATGTATTCTGTGTTGAATGAATGTCTGCGAGTGTTATTTATATGATATGAATGTATGTTGTAGATGTATGTCATGCATTTACAGGGAGTTGTTTGAGTTTCATGTTTGAGAGGTTCTTTGTGGTTTCATGTCAGGAGGGCGTGACAGAGTACTGTGGTCTCTCAATACTAGTGAATAGATGCACTTCTGAATTCTGTGGATTCAGACAAAGATGTGCCAAGGCACAGAAGATAAAATCAACAACTCGGGAGGAAGACCTGAAGGTTGTTGAATACCTTGGAGGCAGGGCTATGAAGTAGAACACAGTTGTAGACAGAATCTTTGACGATTTCTGTGAAGCTTTGCTAGGTGGGCATTGAGCAGGTGCAAGGGAGTGCACAGAAGACAGAAGAACTATACTATGAGTTCAGATTGAAGACATAATCACTAAGGATTCTGAGAGCTCTACCAGGTGGGCATTGAGCAGGTGTAAGGAGAGGACAGAACTGTTGTATGTTCTGTGAGAAGATACTCTGCCAGGTGGGCATTGAGTAGGTGTGCAGATAGGCATAGAAGAAAAGAAATCTTTGAGTTCTGGATTAGAAGAAGAATCCAAGGAGAGGGATCTTCACAGGGTTGTTGAACACCCTAAAGGACTCAACAAGAGGTTTCTTGAGTGAAGGATAGCCAGGAGGGCATCCATATTTCTCTATCTGAAGGAGAAGGAAAAGGATAAATTCCTTAGAGGTTGAAGCTACAAGAAAAGCTCAGAAGGAATAGTGCTTTGTGTGTGCAGAGAGAGCCTGTAGAGGCGCAAGAAGTTGAAGAATCCTTCAAGGATTCAAAGTAAAGATAAGGAGGAGGCACAACAGTCATCTGATTAGACTGCAAAGGACATCTGGACCGTTGGTTTTCCATGTCCAGAAAGGAGTAGGATGAGTGCACAGGGAGAGGAGATCGTGAGCCATTGGATCTCACTTAGATACCCGTCAGCCGTTGGATCTGACAGGAGTTGCACGGTGGTTAAACTCTCGTAAGCAGAGGTGAAAGTCCTGAAAGGCATCGGGATATCGGGACTTTGAAAATTAGGATATCGAAAGTCTCAAGGATAGGAGATCAAGAATCTCCATTGTGAAAACAATGAATTTGGTCTGAGCCATTCATTTAGAAGTGAATGCATGTCATGAGATTGCCCATATTGAGGATTCAAACATTGGAGGATAAAAGAGGAAGTCCTTCAACTTCGCCAGCGTTGAAGTGGCGAGAAGATCAGGACTATCCATCAGATCAGGACAGGTGGTAGAGATCTAAGGATCTCATGAGCTCAGAGGTTCACAAGGTGAGAG
>JASDQU011442390.1:0-12450 GCA_032191745.1 Picea mariana | reverse complement strand
TAGCTCAGTTTTCCCTGAACACCTAGGGATTCTTCCACTCGAGTTCATCACAAAGAATTCTGGTTCAGGAAATGCGCTCTCGGTATTGCCTGGAACAGACACAGACTCCCAGCTCTGGACAGGGTATACACGGTTTTTCCTCAGGAAAGCACGGCTTAATGGTTTTAGAGATGAATCAGGATATCCGGCAGAGGTCGTACTGGTTCCACGATCAGAGGTTCGATTTAGAATGGAGGAGAGTGTCCCCCTCTCGGCTTACTTTCTCTGGTTTATTTGCATGCACTAGGGTTGACACTTGTCACCCTGGGAACTGCATGTGTTCCATCCGTATGCCTTTCTCCCACCACTTGGGGAATCACGGGTCCTTCAAAAAGGACTTAGGATAAAATAATGTGCACATGGATTTTTAGGAAATAATATTAAAATATTATTCTAGGCCTAAGCCCCCTAGGCTTAGCCCCTAGGCTCATCACTCACCCCCGTTCCCACCTTCCAGCCCCTAGTTCATTTCCCACTATGTGGACGCTCATTCCCCCATCACTCATTCATTGTGATCGATTTGCACCGGTGGTGTTTATATTTTATTAATTGATCTGCATACATACAAGTACATCAACAGGTTCCTGGCCTTCCAACACTTAGGCTTCCTGGCCTAACAACCACATAAGCCTTCCATCTTATACAAAACTTGGCTCACCAGCCTATGGAACATTTTTACAATACATTGCATATATCATGATCTGTAACGGGGGGGGCTCGGCCTTGGGGACACTACACCTTCCGACCTGCGGGTTGCGGAGGGAGCGTGCGTCGACATCATATGACCCCTCAAAGTAACAATGACACTACGAGGTCGAGACTCATAGATAGCATGGTTCTTCCACATATATGGTTGGCCCAAGAGAATATCACATACATCCGCTGGGTAAACATCACATAATACCTCATCCTTGAAGGGTTGGATGTTGTATGACAATTGACACCGATGGCTAACATGGAGATCTCATCCCTGGCGAAGCCACCCAATGTTGTATGGTTGTGGGTGCGGTGTTGTCGACAATCCCAACTTTTTAATGAACACTTTTGAGATGAGTTTCTTCTGGATTTCACTATCAACAATAAAATGAAGAGGAGTCCCATTTACCCACATCTGTGAATGAAAAAGGAACTCTCCCTCTTCAGGATATGTTGGTTCTTCTGGTTGAATTGTTGTGGTCACGACAATAGCACTGGGGTCTATGTCGATGACCTTTCTTCTGTCAGTATTCTCCGAATCAGATATTGAATCAGGGTTCGGTTCCTTGTCTTTGATTTCAGCCACTAATGAATTTTTTGAGCAACATTCATCGGTGTTGTTCCAGGGAATTTTTTGGAAATCAAACCATTTATTGGTGTCCTTCTTGTTCTTCCTGTGACCTGTCTTTTCCTATGGCTTGGACTTGTTTTCGAAAGATTGTTTGTTAGGGTCATCTTTATCATACTTTTTTTGTTACAGATTTGTAGACCCAAGCTCCCATTTGTTCTAGTTCTTAAATTTCTTCTCGATGTTAATATCATTTTGATAAGAAACATCGAGTGGTAAGATGTCCAGAATATCCATTTTAGTTTGGATGTATCTGTATACATCCCCACGGTATTTCAGAACAAAATGTCGTTCAAAGTTTTTGATACCCAACTTGGTGCGCAAGGTATGGAAGGTATTGGTGAACTCTAGAACTTCTTGGCCCCTCTCTTTTCAAAGTGTGGTCCATCTCATATACTGGTCCTCATAGTTTAGAACATGGTAATATTGTTCCTTAACCGCTTCCACAAAAAAATCCCAAGCGGGATCAACCCCATATATTCCAGACTCCTATGTGGAACTTTTCTCCTAGTAAGTTTCCAACCAATGTTTAATACAGGGGAGAGATTTAAGGAGTTCGAAGGTGATTGTTTCCCTATCGAAAAAATGGTGAATACATAAATAACCTTCTAGCAGATTTAACCATTTTTCTAGGGCATCTGCATCTATCTGACCTTCAAATACGAGAATATAAAAAATAACCTGTACCTTAAAAGCAGAGGTTCTTACAAAGTGGTTGTTTGATGAGTATGCACCTGTTTCTATCGGTAGGCATTGAAGGATGTGGGAAAATATCTCCATCAGTTCGTCCCTCTGTTGCGTGAGATCTTGCTCAAGCAATAGATTGATAGAATCGTCTACTCCATTGTTTTTCTTTTCTTCCTCTATTGAGGGTTTCTTGGGTGTGTGAGAGATATTGTCTTCAAGAGAGACGCTATCAAGACCCAACTTTCTATACTCAAACTTTGTCGAGGACATGCAATGAAAAAAAAACCGATCAAGAGCAGCCTGCTCAAATACCACTGATCCGGATTATTTTCGGCACGAAATGAGAATAGAGATATAATAAAGAAATGTATAGGGATATATCATATATCCAATATTATAACAAAAATATATCATATATGAAACCATAAACACATATATATAGTAATACACAATTTTCTATTAATGAGAGAAAATGTACAACGACTATAAAATACAGAGTGAAAGACTCGCTAGAATGGTGTCATCTTATCTTTGAGAAGAGATGTTATGGCTACTCGCATATGTGAGAAGAGGATTTTACAATGAGGCTCCAAAGGCATTTTTATCATAAATAAAATCCAAAACCCTAACCCCGAAAGATGAAAATCCAACAGTTTTGTGGACCCCATTTTGGGTAGTTTGGTATATCAACTTCTCGGGGGCATAACTTTGGCATACGATCTTCGTTTTGGGCGCATGATATCTCATTGGAAAGGTATCATTGAGGAGATTCATTTTGGAGGCTTAGGAAGAAACTTTGACTAACATTTATAACCTCAATCCCAAAAAAACTTCATTTAGGCCCTCAAAATGGCCCCAAAAGTTAAAAACTGCTAAAAATAGTAAATTGCCAAAATTGCCAGAAAACTATTTTGAGCGAGTTGGAAAAGGTGGATGGCCACCGATATCCACTTGGATCATTTAAATTTTGGTAGGGTCGAATCTCTTTATCCTGGGTGTGTTTCTTACAGCTGGGCACAAATAGTGATGAGAGGCAGCGTTATTCTTCTTGTGGGTCAAGTTCTTGCCTCATGGAGGTTGTGAGCACTTTCTGGGTGAATATTGGAGCCATTGGGTCCAATTTCAGTTGTTGGCCAACAATTTATTACCTTGTTGGGCTATTTTTATCTGCTAGACACTTTATCTTAGATCTAGAAGCCAAATCTTTATATTGTCAGGTCGTGACTCTTCTCTGGCTGATTCTCTTGGTGTTTGGACATTGTTGTATGTGTGTGGGAGGTGCTAGTAACAATGTGGTTTATTTTTTAGAGGACCCACTCCCCTTTACTGAAGAACACAAATTCATTTTCTAAGTTGAACCCATATATTTTCAAGACTGAGGCTGAGCTCATTGTGGGTCGATTTGCTTCTAGACTTGGGAGAATTTTAGGACCATTTGTTGTTGTTTCAATTCCTATCAATAGTTATATAAAATTCATATTATAGAAAAGCATATTACCCAGGTTCTTGTTGTCCATATTTCTTCATTATAATCAGTCATTTTATGGATGAACATTGCAAGGAAACTGTGTTTATTTATGTTATTGTTTGGAGCCTCTTTGAAATAACAATGTGTGTTGACATAAAATAAATCTCCGAGAATTGTTTATGAGGATATATGTAATATGAGAATTTTTCATGTTGTTAAAGGGAAACATAACTGATAATTGTGGGGAAGGTGTTTCATCCACACTACCTAACTAAGTGTCCACTTCAAAGAATTGTATCAAAAGAAGAATAAATAAATTGAAAATACAAAAACAAAATAAAAAATATGTATAGAAAGGAACTTTACAGTGTCTTTGTTAAAAAGTAAAGTGAGAGGTTGAAGCTAATGATGTCCTCCACGGATAATGCAAATTTCAAGTCATATAATGCATAAAGAATGAATTGTATAATTAAAAGTTAGAATATGCATAGTTGATCGAATATTCAGATATAGTCACACGTTACCAAATCAATCACAAAAAATAATAATTTGACACTCAAAGAAGGTATAGAAAGTCTATGCATATATTTGGCCATGAAAAACCACCAAAACATCTCCAAGTTTCCTATACTTGAAACAAAATTGAATTGTTATACTATAACCATAGAATTCCAAGGACTTCACTCTTCCCCTCATCTCATAACCATAGAAATCCTCTTTGCAAAAAGTTATTATCTCTCTCTTAAGAACAATACACATGCATTCCTTGCAAATTTTATATACATAAATAACCATATCCCTCAATCATCAAATAAAGGTACACAACACCACCATCAAGAAAAACTTCATGTATTTTTTACTACTCATTTTTTACTACATGTTTCACCCCACCTTCAAATAGTTGTGTAGGTCGAGGAGCAATCGAAAAGGTTGAATCTCATACCAATTTTTAAAAATCCAACATACCAATTGTTAAAAATCTAAAATCCAGATAAATACTAGTATGATAAAAACGATAAAATAAAATACCTTAACTAACCCAATAAATAAATCAACTTGCACATATATTTAATACCATGAACTAAAGTGGTGAAAACATCCATAAAGTAAAACATCCACTACCAGTGATTCATTATATTGTGGACTATAATAATTATGGATACAAATGAATCTAGTTAAACTATAACATGTGAGACTATACTTGTGAGTGTTGACCATTTTGGAATGTACCAAAAAAAATGAGGGAAAATGGATTGCTATACACGTGACAACTATAAATACAATGGAAAACTAATAACGTATATGTAATTTGAGTGCTTAAATTGTTTGAAGGAAAGTTGAACACTACTAAAACTGCACCACAAATAATTCAGAAAAGGGATGAATTAAAGGAGCTGTTGGAAAATAAAAGAGTAAAATCCGTTTTAATCTTTAAGGGAAAATAAAAGAAAAATATTGGAGGAAAATTTGGAGGCAAAAATTTGAGGGGGAATTTTTGGAGGGAATATTTTGGGGTGAAAATTTGGGGGGAGAAATTAGGAGGAAAATTACATTTTTTTTTTGGGTGGGGGAATTTAGAGGGAAAACATCAGTATGCATGTTATAATAATGTCATAGGGAGAGTGAGCATTTATATCATTTTATGTTCTCGGAGAGAAGGGATGGCTTCATCAGATAAAGAAAATTTTATTTCTGAGATATCAACAAATTGTTCGCATACCTCTTCTGTTGGGACTAGGAAATGCCATAAGAATGTTTGTAATGGAAATGCGACGCCGTATTTTTCATCTAGTCATAATTTTGATCATGGTGCAAGAAATTTTATTCAACATGTTCCTCAAGAAATTCCTAAATCAGAGGAATTTGAAGGCATCGATGATGAAGAGAAGGAACATGATGCTGATAAATCTAGTCAACAGTTTAATAGTAATGAAAATAATCAAAATGTAGGTCAAAGTGGAGACTATGATCAACGTTTAAATGATTGGGATGAAAATTTTCCTCCAAGTGAGGAGTTTGAACGTACCGATGAAGATTTCCAAGGCACCAATCAAAATGATGGAGAAATTCCCTCAAGTGGAAATTTTAAAATCAGTGAAGATGATTATGACAACGGTGGACACTTTTTCCCGAGTGGGGAATTTAAAGACAACAATGTTGATGATTACGAATTTTCTCCTAGTGAGGATTTTGAAGGTATTGATGAAGAGTTTCCTACAAGTGACGATTTCCAAAGAATGAATGAGGATGAAGAAGAATTTCCCCCAAGTGGGGATTTTAAAAGTAATGATGACGATTATGAAAATGTTGGGCAGTATTTCTCGAATAAGGAATTTAAAAGAAGAAATGTTGGTGCTGATGATTTCCCTGAAAGTGAGGATTTTGAGGGTACCAATGAGGATAATGATGATTTTCCTCCAAGTGAGGATTTTGAAGCTAGTAATGAGGATGATGAAGAATATATTTCAAGTGGTGAGTTTCAAAGTAGCAAAGATGATTACGCCATTGGTGGTGACTCTTTCCCCAGTGATAAATGAAAAAGAAACAATGTTGAAGTTGATTTTCCTCCAAGTGAGGATTTTCAAGATATTGATGAAGGTTTTGAAAGCACTAAGCAATATGGTGAAAATTTTCACTCAAGTGGGGATTTTGAAAGAAATCAAGATGATTATGTCAACAATGGACACAATGTTGATGATTATTTTCCTCCAAATGATTATGTCGATGATGATGTTCTCAAACAATTAGCTGCAACAAATGAAGGTGATCGACATTCCCTAGTTCAGTCTCCTGACAATGTTTTGCTTGATACTCCTTGTGGTGATAACAAAAATCCTTCTAGTGAGGATGATGAAATAGTGGAGACATTGAAAAGAAACATTGTGTCTAGGAACAAGATTAGACATTTTTATATTGATCCAAATCATTCTAGTTATACAAGTTCTAGGAAACAATTTCTCACTAAATCAATTTCCATAAAATAATTGATTTCAAGTGAATGTTGTCAAAAGAATTGTTTGAAAAGCATGGACTACTTGTATGCCTTGAATAAAAGGAAGACATATCTGTCAATGAATAAGAGAATGCAAAATTCATATTTGATGGGGTGCATGATATCCACCAATAAAGTATATGATTATTGTATTGGGAATATTTTACTTTGCATAAAGGCTTTCAAAAAATTCACTCAATTGGTAATCTTTGTGTATCAAGAATCTAGACAAGGTTGGAAAAAGATCCATCATTTTCTTCAAAGGTACATCATGGACGAGAGAGTGGACCATTAAAAAAAATTGCAGTGTCATGGATGCGTGATTTGTTTTCCAAACATGGAGAGTGTATGCCAAATAGAGACACAATACATAGTCTAGATAATTTTTCAAGGAGGGAAATCTACAACTTGTACAAGGGATATGCTGAAGGTGTTGAAGGAAAGGGTAATTTTATTACATATGCATCTTTTAAAAGAATATGGAAGAAACAATTCAACAATGTCCGTATTCCTAAGAAGTCAAGGATGGGGATTTGTAGTATATGTGATACTCTTAAATCAAGCAGAGATAAATATGAAGGGGTGGAAAGAGGTATGTATTTACTATTTTGTTTTTTTTAAATTGAATAGTTATCAACTATGAAAACATATGATCAACATTTCCATTTTATGTCATGTGCAGATTCCATAATAAAAGCACTTCAAGAACATCAAAATCAACAATCAAGTGAAAGACAAAAGTTGTACAAACATTGAAAGAAGTGTTATGATGCTCCAAACAAATATTTAGGTATGATAATTGATGGCAAGGACCAGAAGAAATCAATTCTACCAAATTTTATTCGTACACCCAAAAATTTAGAGGAAGATAATTTCATTAAGTTTGACTTGGTTGGTTGTATGGTTTTCAATGGAAAAATGTTTCCAAGAGTTTACTTCACAACTCCAAATATTCATAATGATGCAAATCTGACCATCACCATAATTCATCATGTGCTCACTCACTGGTATGGTAATCTTTCACAATTTCTCTATCTACAGTTGGACAACACTAGTCGTGAAAATACAAATCAAATAGTGTTTGGATATCTAAATATGCTTGTTGAAATGGGAATCTTTCAAAAGGTGAAAGTTGGTTTCCTTCTTGTTGGACACACTCATGATCATATTGATAAATATTTTAGTGGTTTTTCAGTAACATTGAGGAGGAAAAATGTTGGAATTCTACCATCCTTGATTGAATGTATCAAGAAAGAATACATTCAAGAGCATTTTTTTCATATATTAGAAGAAATTGTTGACATGCAAATATTTATTCAGGGATCACATCGTGAAGAAAAATGTATTGAGCAACTTAATGACATTAGCTTCCAACATCAATTTTGTTTCAAAAAAATTGATGGGAAAACACTTATATGGGGAAAACAGTATTCAACTACTACAGAATGGGGGCCTTCATCAAGTTTATTATTTTTGAATTTCATTCTAGATCGTCCAATTTTTGCATCAAAGTTATTATTTTTACAATCAGTTGCTGAAATCCATAATGCACAAAGGCGTAATAGAGATGTAGATTATTCTGAATTCCTAGAAGAAATTAAAAATTCCATTAAGGATACATATAAGTACTTTGATGTTGTTGATTCCGTTTGGTAGGAGTCTTTTTTCAATAGTCAAAGTGACATAATTTCAATCTCAATAAATGAAGATACAATGTTGAGGACTCCATTTCATGAAGATACAATGTTGATAGACTCTGATGGTATTTTAGAAACCATGAGTCAATTTGAATAAGTGTATGGAACATTTTACGAATTTGTGATCCATGTGATGTTTGTATGGTAACTAAAAAATAACATTTAACTTACATATGATCTTATAGGAAGTTATGAATCTTTTGTTATGTTTTATGAATGATATGTTTTTTTATTATGGATAATATAGTAAAATTTCTTAGCTCATATGTTTTGAATATGGTCAATATAACAATACTTTTAAGAAATTCTTTATGCTTCATTCAATGTAACTTGTATTTACTTTTTTATTATTAAAAGTAAAACATTATTAACAAGTGACATTGAATTTTTAAAGTATATTGTGATATTTTATATCATGGCATTATGTATTACCTTGTGATTTCCGTGATAATAACATTTAAAAACTAAACATTTAAGGTTTTCTTTTATGATTTTGTTTACAGTAACGATGAGTTCGTTTACCACATTATAAAAATGTGTCATTTTCATACCCCAATTTTAGAAAGGGTACTACCAGTAGCAGTACTTTTCAATTTGATGGTTGATTTTGAGGTTTTGGTTTTAATGGTACCAAGGGATAAAAGTACGATTTCAAATGACATCAAAATTTAATGCTTTGAAAAGAAAAAAAAATAAAAAACATCTTATTTGTTTTTAGGTGTTGATTTTAAGGTTTTTTTGAGCTATTGTCTAAGTTTTGAAGGCCATGTTTGAAAAATGTTGTAATTTTGACCCCATTTTAAAAAATTGTGCTACTGACAGTACCAATTTTTTATTTGTGGGTTGATTTTGATGTTTTTTATGCAAAAATATGGGTTTTTTGGACCAGAGTTCTTGTTTTGAGGTCACGGCTCTCATTAAGTTGGTAACTATGTTTTAGATCTACTTGTAGATTTATTTATCCCCAAAAATACTTACCAGGATTACTGTCTTGGGTACAACCTCTTACAAATAAAGCATATGTTCTCTAAAAATCCATTCCTTTCTGCATCATCTCTTCAGATAACAAGGATGCAAATACATCCTCATACTTCAATGTATATTGAGTGGTTCTACCAATTGATAAAACCATATTATCCCAAGAGTCTGGAAAAGAACATGACAAAGTAATGGGTGAAATAACGGAGGTGGGTTAAACTTTCATGACAATCAGGTCTCCAAAATTCTGAAAAACATTTTTTCGGCTGAACTATAACTAATTTCCGGCTGAAAGATCTTGTTTTCAACTGAACTCTTCTTCGAGTGAAAAATGAAACATCAAATCGAATGGTGCATTGACCACACCGTCAATTTGCGTGTAAAAATTTAGTCGACTGGATATTTTCTTTCCAGCAATACTCTTTCGGCCGAAAGATTGTTCGACCGAAATACTTTTTCAATCGAACAATATTTCAACCAAAAGATTGTTTATATATCAACCACACATCAATCTTGAAACATTTTACGAACTTTGTTCTCATTTCCTAGCGACTATGAGTGGAGAGATTGTGAGCACAGGTTGTGTAGGCAGGTCGTCTATGAGCGTAGGTCATGAGCACAGGACGTGAGCGCAAGTCATCTATGAGAACAGGTTGTCTGTGAGTGCATAGGTCGTGTTGGCGTTTGTGAGCGTGGGCGCGCCGAACTCCAGGTATTTTTCTAATTTTTAGTATATAATTTTAGTTTTATTTTTGAAATGCATGGTTAAGTTTTAATTTACATTTTCAATTTATAATTTTTATAATCTCTTGGCCCCTGTGGGACTGTGACTTGGCCATGGGGGGCCAGCCCTATGGCCAAGCTGAGTATATAATTTTAGTTATAATTTTTAAAATGTATTGTTAATTTTTCATTTACATTTTCAATTTATAATTAAAACATAATTTCTTGGCCCTTGTGGGATTGTGACTTGGCTATGGGGGGCCAGCCCTGTGGCCAAGTCATGGACACACCCAAGGATTGGCCATAGGGCTGGCTTCTTGCGGCCAAGTCACGGTCCCAATTAATTAATGATTGTCTGATTCAGATAAAACAAAACACTATAGGCTAGAAGAAGTACCAACAAAATTTCAGTACTGAGTTCATTTATTATAATTATAGAGTCCTGAATACATTGAAAACAAGTAGTCATTACATACTATTTGTTTCTATTACACATAAGTACTATTTATTTCATTTACAATACTATTTGTTTCTATTACATACTATTTGTTTCATTTCAGTACCTCTTTTTAATTTACTGGGATTGTGACTTGGCTGTAGGAGGCCAGCCCTGTGGCCAAGCCGTGGGCATGCCCACGGATTGGCCACAGGGTTAGCTTCCTGCGACCAAGTCACAGTCTCAGTTAATTAAAGACTATCTGATTCAGATAAAAGAAAACATTGTAGGCTAGAAGAAGTATCAACAAAATTTCAGTACCAAGTTCATTTATTATAATTATAGAGTTCTAAATACATTGAAAACAAGTAGCCATTACATACTATTTGTTTCTATTACACAGAATTAATGATTCGACCCTTATGGCCATTCTTTAAACGAGGATGCAGTTTGTTAATGCTCTGTAATTTGCCCAAGGCTGCGGAGGCAAATTTTACAACTAGTTCACAGTGATGTTTTTGGACCTGTGTCAGTCCCATCATTGGGAAAATGTGTGTACTATGTCTCATTTATAGATGACTTCTCAAGGAAAACTTGGATATATTTCCTTAGGAAGAAATCTGAAGTCTTTGACAGGTTTAAAGAGTTTAAGGCTCTTGTTGAGAATCAAACAGAGAAACGAATTAAGGTGTTGAGGACAGATAATGGCAGAGAGTTCTGCGGGAATGAATTTGAAGAATTCTATAAGAAGTGCAATATAGAAAGGCAAAGGACTAATCCATATACACCTCAAAAAAATGGATTTGTAGAAAGGATAAACACGATGTTGATTGAAAAAAAAAGGTGCATGCTCAGTGATGACGGGATAGGGCAAGAATTCTGGGTAGAGGTAATGGGTATTGCATGTTATCTAGTCAATAGATCACCCTCATCAGCATTGGCTGACAAGACTCCACAAGAGGTATGGACTGGTAAGGAACCTTCTCTCACACATCTTAAGGTATTTGGATGTGATGCATATGTTCATGTTCCAAAGGAAAACAAGAGTAAGCTGGATAAGAAGGCTAAAAAATGTATCTTTATTGGATATAAAGATGGTCTCAAAGGTTATAAGATTTGGAACCCAGAAACTAAGAAGGTAGCGTATAGCCGAGATGTGGTATTTAGAGAAATGAAGGATGTTGTTAAACAAAATTTCTACCAAGTAAGGAAGAAATAGAGAATATAGAGTTTGATTTAAAGGTTGATGAAGCAGACTCTACAGAAGAACATGAATAAGAAGAAGAAGACCTCATACTCCAGTATTGACGAGATCAGATCGAGAAAAAAGGATACCAGAAAGGTATAGTCCGTCTGATTTTTGTTCAAATTTTTCTTTGTCTATTACTGATGATGATCCTAGAACTGTCAGGGAGGCAGTGGATTCAGATGAGGGAAATCTATGGAAAAGGGCCATGGAAGAAGAAATGGCATCTTTGGATAAGAATGAGGCTTGGGATCTAGTGGAGTTGCCAACTGGAAGAATGAACATTGGAAGAAAATGGGTATTTAAAAAGAAGCTGAACGCATAAGGAAAAGTGGAGAAATACAAAGCTCGATTAGTAGCAAAGGGTTATTCCTAGGTTAAGGGAATTGATTTTGGTGAGATTTTCTCTCTTGTTGCCAAGTTAACCTCTATAAGATTTATGTTATCTGTTGTTGCTGCATTTGATTTTGAGGTAGAACAGATGGATGTGAAGACAACATTCCTGCATGGGGATCTGGAAGAAGAAATCTTTATGAAGCAACCAAAAGGTTATGATGTGAAAGGAAAGAAGGAGTTGGTATACAAGCTGAAAAAGTCCCTGTATGGTTTAAAACAATCACCAAAGATGTGGTATCAAAAATTTGATACTTATATGCCGGGACTTGGCTTCACAAGAAGCAAAGAGGATCATTGTGTGCATTCTAAATTAATTGGTGATCATTTGATTTATTTGGTCTTGTATGTGGATGACATGTTGCTGATAGGAAACAACAAGGAGATTATCCAAGATGTGAAAACTCAGTTGTCCTCTAAATTCGACATGAAGGATCTTGGTGCTTCAAATTTCATTTTGGGCATGG
>JASDQU011442386.1:0-17214 GCA_032191745.1 Picea mariana | reverse complement strand
ACAAAACTTTTGTTATACTAAAATTTTGTATTATGTAGGTTTATTTTAGTATAACAAAAGTTTTGTTGTGACGAATTGTTCTAGTGGAATATCCATGATAGTTTATAGATCATATTGGTATCAAAGTATTTTTCTTTGGGGTATTTGTGGAAAGTTGCAGGATCCAAGAATTGTATTAACAAGAAAGTTGTATAATCCTAGCCATGTAGGATGAGTCTATTCATAGCAATCATTGATATCTAGCAGATGAGATAATTTTGAAGCTAGAAGAACAAGTCATCGATATCTTCTATAATATGACCCTCCTCATGGTAGCTCTAGCAAACAATATTAGACCATTTGGGGAGGTTGGACGCTCTGACTCAAATATCAGATCATAGTGGAAACCAGTAGATAATGAAGACCCAGAAAATGAGTCAAGGAAAGAGATTGAGAAAGAAGCCAAGTTCTAGTTTTGTTACCCCTTCATAGTATTTATTTAATATGGAATCGAAAGTGGATATGAATCAATACCAAGGTGATATCAATGCGGTAACGTTGAATCATTGGTTGCAACAACTGAAGTTCTATTTTAGTGTCCACCATATAGAAGAATACCATAATATTTTGTTTTCTAGACTAAAATTAGAGGGCCATGCATTAAACCGATGGATAAGTCATGCATAAACACTTAGGCTAGAGGGTGATCGACTGATAACTATGTGGGAGGATTTAAAAACCCTCATTAAGTCCCAATTCTACCTTATCATGTAACCAATGGATCCATTGGAATTACTTTAGGAAAAGGAAAGGCTAGAGTGTGCATGAGCACACAATCAAATTCAGAAAGATGGCTATCATGCTAGGTATCTCTCCCAAGAACCTAGATGTAATCCTCAAGGGGTATAGACATTCATTTGTGAAAGAAAGTGATTCTCTTCAAGCCTAGGAACATTGATGAGGTCTACATGAAAGAACAATATCTAAAAAATATAGGCCACAAGAAAGGACAGGCAAGTGGTTCCAACCAGAAAGAGCACCAAGACTCTTCTAAGGAGAGGAAAAAGAAGTGGAAACAGAAAGACAAGAAGTTGAAAACCACTACAAATTAGTTCAAGGATCCAAGTAACCACTGTAACCATTGAAATATCGATGGGCACATTGAATAAACGTGTTGAAAACTACATCCAAAGATGAACCTAAGAAATGTAAGAAGGATGCCAAGAAGAAGAAAATTCTAGCCATAGATTCAAGAAATCAAGTAGAGAGTAGCCCAAATGTGGATGAGAATATTGCCTATAGTTCAGTGCAGAAGGAAGTGAATTTTAGTAGCCTTCATCAAAAGGAAAAGAAGGACATGAAAAAATTGTTTCATATCATGATCCACATCAAGAGTACCAAGGTAGATGCTCTATTAGATTTTGGGTCATAGGCCAATATCATAGAAAATGATCTGGTCAGAAAGCTTCGGTTGGAGCTCCATGATCATCCTAGCTCATATCCATATGGGTGGGAAAAAAATGATGCAAATATCAAGGTCACAAAATAGTGTAAGATCAAATTTGTTGTAAGTGCAAATTTTATTGATGAAGTGGAGTTATATGTAGTACCCATTGACATGTGTAGAGTAGTGTTTGGAATCCCTTACATGTATATGAGGGATGCAATATTCATGAGGGGATAAAATTGGTATCACATGATCAAGGATGGAAGTATTTCATCATCAATGCACATAAATATAAATCGAATATCTCACTGGTAAGTGTCGACTGATCCAAAAAGTTGGTTAGTTCAAGTATGTTTTTTTTTTTTCTTACAAGATAATTGGTTGGGTGATGAATCAGTAAGAGTAAATACATCCATAGAGTGAAGTACTAAAAATAAGAAACAATAGTTGGAGGATTTGTTGCAGGCATACATATGAGTGTTCTAGTATCCTAAAGGACTTCCACCTAAGAGAAAAGTGGAGCATAAGATATAGTTGTTTCATGACTCTCTATTACCAAATATTGGGTTGTATAGATAATATATTCTAGAAGTAGATGAAGGGAAGAAACAATTTCAATAGATTTTGGAGAAGGGATTTATTTGACCAAACACTTATCTTTGTGGGTCACCTATAATCATAGTACCCAAGAATGATGGGACTTGGAAAATATGTATTGACTACAAATATTTGAACAAGATTACACTCAAGAATTGGTACTCTCTACCAAGGATAGATGGCTTGTTAGACAAATTGCAGTATGCCAAGTACTTCACCAATATGGATCTCAAATCGGAATACCATCAGGTATGTGTCAATGAAGAAGACACTAGGAAGATTTCCTTCAAGAAAAGACAAGGTTTGTATGAAAGGTTGGTCATGCCATTTGGATAATGTAATGGACCAATTACATTTATGATATTGATAAATGATGTATTACGCCCATATTTATATTCATTTGTTACAATGTAATTGGATGAATTATTGGTTTATAGATCTACCTAGGAGTATCACATCTCACATCTCATACAGGTGTTAGAAAATCTGAAAAATCACTAGTGTCTAGATAACCTCAGGAAATGTGAGTTTTTTCAGTAGTCATTAGTGTATTTGGGGTATGCGATCAATGGATGGTTTCTAAAGATAGATCCTGTAAGGATGGATGCCATAATAAAGTGGCTAGTTCCTACTAATCTCACTGAAGTTAGGATATTTGTTAGGGAATCATAGTACCTATGGAAGTTCATAGCATATTTTTTAGCATTATATGCACCACTCCACACCATAACATCAAGATGTAATATTTTCCAGTGGAGAAAGAATCATGAAAAATATTTCGACACGATAAAATGAAAGATACCTCAAGCACCAGTTCTCGCATTTCCTAACTTGTAGAAGCCATTTGAAGTGGAGATAGATGCAAGTGGGTATGCTATGTGAGAAATTTTGATACAAGGAGGTAAGCCAATATGCTATCATTCTGAGATGTTTCATGGGGGGGGTTTGAACTACCCTACATATGATAAGGAAGTCTATGCCCTGATTCAAGTTGTTCCAAAGTGGAAGCACTATCTCATGGGAAAGGAAACCATTATTCACACTAAGCACTATCCACTACAATATTTGTAGGCCTAAATTAAGCTACAACAAACTAAACATTCCAATTGGATGGGTGTTTTGCAACAATTTCACCTAGTCATCAAGTATAAGAAGGGAAGCACTAATAAATTGGTGAACATGCTTTCAAGGTCACCCACATCCAAGATTACATATTTGGGAAATATTATTCACATGGATGCTTTTACCCACAATGCATACAAAGAGGAATACATAGAATATCAAGACTTTAAAGATGTATTTCAACAATGACAAGGGAAAATTCGTGTAGAAGAAGGTGACAGTAAGGCTGACTATCATCGCCAAAATGGGTTTCCCTATAAGCTAGAAAATATCTATGCTCCTAACGGTGAATGACTGTAGGTTATCAGAGAGGCTCACACCTACAAGTTTGCAAGACATTTTGGTGTTGAGAAGACGATTGCTATCTTACAAAGGTATGTATATTGGCCTAGAATGCAAGAAGATGTAGCTCGATATATTAGAGGATGCATTCTTTGTTGTACCAACAAGACTAGTAATAGGATGAAAGGTCTATATGATCCCTTAATTGTAACAACTCAACCTTGAGAAATCACTTCGATGTATTTTGTGGGTGGTTTTCCAACAACCAAGAAGGGACACAACTATATTTTTATGGTAGTTTGCAGTTTGAACAAGATTTGCATTCTTATGCCTTGTAAAAAGACCGTCAGAGGACAAGAAGAAGAAAACATGTTCTTTGAATAGATATGGGTACACTTTGGGATACCAAGGAGCATCATCTCAGACATGGACACCATATTTTTCAATGCCTTTTGGACTACACTTTGGGAGAATATGTACATGAAGTTAAATATATATACAACATTCAATCCATAGATAGATGGGAAGAGAAAAGTAGTCAATAGGATGTTGGCACATCTTTAGAGGGGTTACAATCAGAAGTATCCAAAGATTTGGGATGAAAATATAATCAAAATTTGACACTCTTATAACAGATTAGTCCATACTTCTACCAATAAGACTCCTTTTGGAAATTGCTTTCGATATTTTCCACCTTTGCCCTAATGTGTTGTTTATGGGAATCAAGGAGGAGTGAGCAAAGACAACACAAGAGAAGCATTGAAATACAAGAAGTTTGTTGAAAATATTAGGCAAGTCCATTTGTAGGTACAAGATATGATGAGGAATTCATAGGAAAGGTACAAGGCATGAATGGAAAAATCATTCAAAGTGGGAGACAGAGTTTGGTTACAGTTGAACATGGAAAGACTACAAGGTCCTGGTAAGAAGATCAAGTTTCTGTAGTATGGCCCTTTAGAAGTATTTGAGAAGGTTGGAGATAACGCCTATAGACTCATCCTACCCCCATAGATCCACATTTGTTCAGTTGTGAATGCAGGCAAATTTATACTCTATGATCCTTCCATGTTGAATTAGGAGGAGGAGTAGGTCTTACCTACCACAGAGGAATTAAAACTATATTTTTAGGCATATTTGCGAGAGGAAAATTTTTTGTAGATGAATTCCATAACTACAAGAGAGGGGAAACATGACCTTTGGAAGATTGGGTTGAAAGGAAAATTTCTAGACAAGGAAAAATTGTACTCCAAAGAGAAGGTAGAGAAAAATTTTGCTCACCTCATTCAATCAAGATTTTGGGGATCAAAATCCTCCCTAAATTGGGAGGTATTATCTGTATTGGATCATCATATATTTTTTCGTCTATATTGGTACTTTCTAGGTGCAAAAAAATTGGAGGAATCGACGTGTAAGGCCATTTTAGCGGCAGGCCCTAGTTTGGAAAATTAGGGTGTGGAACCTTCCAGAGACATTTTAATACATTACACAACTTCTTTTGGGGTTACATTATCTGGAACTTATGCGAACTCCGTCAACAATGATCCACACATCAAGGCCTTTCAATCTATGCAAACAAAAGTACAATTAGATCTCATATGCGAAAGTTGTGCCTCCTGGAAATTGACCTTCCTTGTTACCACCATGGTATGTGTGGATGCCATGTCAACCCCCATTACTCACACATATGGGGCTATCCACGTGTTTATTTTTAAGAATATTATAGAATATCCAAGCCTTATCACTAATTGAGGGTTGAGGGAGTTAAAACCCTTACCATATATGGCTAACAGGCTATGTTAAATACCAGGTTATTAGGAGGAAAAGGGGTTCCATTATTTTTTATTCTACGTGTTCCATATTTGAGAAGAGCATACAAGGAGAGGGATTTGAGAGCATAACAGAGGTAGGAGGAAGAGTCTGCAGTATCCATTCATTCCACATTGTCATAGGAAAATCCATAGTAAGTGTCTCCCTTTGTATTTGCATTTCATTACTGAAGAAAAGAGAGAAGAGGATAGCCTTGACCTTCTAGTTGGGTTTTCTCATGTATTTGGTTTCCCAAGATACATATTGTGTTCATTTGTGTGGATGGTGGGTTATTTTTCTTAATATTTCATTTTCTAATTTCAATTATTTCATTAATTTGACAATTAAGATAGTGATTATAAATCTGAGATCTAAGGAAAATAAACCTACATAGTAAATTTTTTTAGTTTAATACAAGATCTGTTGGTGAACTATTAAGTATAATATCCATGAAAGTTTATAGATCACTATGATTTTTCAAATGGTTGATTCCTTGTCTTTATATAACAAGATTTTCTCAATTTTTTCTTGGTATCCTTATTTTCCTAAAATTTTTAGTCACATTGAATTCAGACATATTATTGAATCAATACTTGATCATATGCTTATAAGTCAAAATTGTCTTTCTCTAATAGTAGTTGACTTTTGAGATATTTTTTCTTGTTAAACATATCTTTTAATTTAGATTGTAGTATATGCACTTCACACTTCATCTATGAGAGATTAGTTTTGTTCACATAATTTGGTTACTAGAGAATCTTGTTTCTTTTTTAGTTCTTGTAATTCTTCATAACATTGTTGTGGTGATTCCTTGTCATATTGGATTGTATCATTTTGTATATGGTCTATATATTCTAATGAGGGAACTTATATGCATGATTCCACTATGAAATATTGTGATGTTATCCTCTTTTCCTCATAGGAGATCGTTAAGAATTTTTTTCTATGTTTAGAATGAATATCCCCAATGTTTCCATCTAGATAGAACCTAGAATTATGTCAACCTTATTAAAGTAGATATTCACAAAATTGAATTAAATTAGATATTCACAAAATTGAATTAAATTAAATATTCACAAAATTGAATTGGGATACGAATTCATAATCATCAATCAATATTTGTAAGAGTTGAATTTCAAATTGTTCCTTTCCACTAGTGCATTTCTTTATGAATACCCTTGACTCTAGAATTAACAATGGATTCACTAAGTTGACATTAATACGATTTTTCATATTGTGAAAACAAATATCAAAGATAATATCCTTTCTTTAAATATTTGATTTGAGTTTTAATAATCTCAAGCCCCAGATTCAACTACCTATATTAGAATTCCTCCATTCCTCATCTTTATTTAAATCAAAATTTTCAAAATATTTAGCACACCAATTAAATTTAAATTTAACTTAACACACTTTATAATTCTTTGGATATTATTTTTCACCAAAAAATGATTTGGATTTGACCTTATCTTTTATCCCTCTCACTAGGTTTTACTTGTAACTTTTTTCACTTAGACTTTTCACTTTTCTATTGATTGAAACTAAGGAATTAATTTTACAAGACGTTTCACTTTTCTCTTGATTGAAACTGAGAGATTAATTTTATCTTAGTAAATTAAATACTTCACCATGTATTCACCTTTTTTGTTTATCCACACAAGAAAATAAGGTCCAATATCATAAATGTAAAAATTTTCCTTAATGAATATACTTCTAGCTATACTCAACCATTTTTACTTGGTTTTTTACAAATCAATTTTATGATGGCTCCAACAATATTTTCCTTGCAATGATTTCCTGACATCTAATGTAATACTGGAGTGACTCCTTACATCTAATGTAATAGTGGAGTGACTCCTTACATCTAATGTAATACTGTAGTGATTTTTGTGTTGGATTCATTTTTTTCAACATCATGATATGTCTGTATAGCCTTATTTTAGGTTTACAACTTATGTGTGTGTATTAAATTTTATTTCTATGTCACTATGGAATCTTTTGATCTACTTGATACTTCTTCACATGTAATTTAAAAGCATTTGGAAATTTTCCTTTCTCATTACCTTTTCTTACCATGTATATGGAATTTCACTTTATTTATGTCAAGCATAGAATGTTTGTTTAACTTAATGCTTATTCATGTGCACTTTAAAATCATTTTCTTACCATGTATATGGAATTTCACTTTATTTATGTCAAGCATAGAATCTTTGTTTAACTTAACGCTTATTCATGTGCACTTTAAAATCATTTTGGAAAATATTTTTATTGAAGAATCAACCACAAGTTTGTAAATTTTTATTACCATGAGAAAATTAAATATCAACTATAAGTTAGATAAACAAAATATCTAATATCAATTGAAGTGAACCAAATGGTTCACTTCATGATGTCAACACTCATGAATATAAAACCCCATAAAATACATTACACTAGAAATAATTATTGTTTATTATTAACAATTATATTGTATAAGATCAATGGACATGCATAAGGTTGGATAAGTTACGTCCTTTCAAAAAATACATGACTTATTGTTATTACATCATAAAAAATGTATGACTATTATAATATATGTTTATTCATTATTACATTATTATTGGTAATATATCTTAGGTATAATACATTTTTTATTTCTATAAAAAAATAGAGATTTTTTTGTATGGGATCGAAATTATGGAAATGTAGAAAGTTAAGTTAAAAAACATATCAATCAACTTCAAAATAAATTTGTGTAGATTTAATGAAACTTTAGTGTGTATTTTGGTTAAAACTAATTAAATAGGTCAACTCATAGTTTTCATTTTTGTTATTTTGACAAATTTAATGTAAGCATTTGAAGATTCATTTAAAAATTTAACCACATGGGTTTTGTATACAATGTTGAAAAATTACACTATATTACTATATATTTCACTTATTTTTTCTTCACATAAGTCCAAAGTGCATTCTTTTAAGCCTACTAAAGATAATGCAACACTTCTTTTAGAGCCCACCATTAAATTTAAGAGAAATAATTAGATTTTTTTTATACATATCATCAATACATCAACCAATACAACATTACTTTCATTTCCTTTGAACATTAGTTTCTTTTGTGTTTTATTACATACATTAGGATCTCCCAACGTACAATTATCTACACCTTAATATTAATTAAACAATTTCGTTTAGTGAAAAATAACAATTTTCACATTTTATTCTTCATATTTTCTTAAAATCTAAATTTTACACCCATAAAGAGTTAAAAAGGAAGAAAACTCTGTATACATGCTAAGGTGTGAAAGTCTACATGAATAAGACTTTGAACAATTGATAAGAAAATAGAGTTTTATAACAAGAATCTTCCAAAAAGGCATGGAAAATATGTTCAAAAGTGATTATAATGATCGCACAAGCGAAAAATAAGATATGGTATAGCATATATCTTATTGGTCTGATGTTAATTTTGTTCTTCGCTTATTTGATCAATTGAATTCCTACAAACAAGTAGCATATGGATGCTATTTATAGATTTATAGTTTGAAAGTGATGCACGATAAAAGAGTTGTTTCAAGTTTACAATAGATTTTTAAATTAAAAAATAATATTGATAAATTAATGTAGGAAATAGTTAAATTTGTGAGGAAATGATAAATAATATTGAAGATGGTTGAATATGATATGAAGAAATGCTTTTTAATATTAGAGAGTGGGTTATTAATTTTCAAAAATAGAAGAAGTGGTTTTTAATATTATAAAGTAAGTTATTAATCTTAAAGAGTAGGTTATTAATTTTCAAAAAATAAAAGATATAATTTTTAATATTAAAGAGTAGGTTATTAATCTTAAAAAAATAGAGTATGTTATTCATCTTAAAAAAATATTGATTGATAATATAAAAGAGGTTACTAGTTTTAAAAAAGAGTCTGAATAGAGTTTAAAATTTTCATAACAACTCTTCATTGCACTTAATACATAATTATATATGTCAATTTTAAATGAAAATAAAATAGAAGGAAGATTTAACCAAAAAATAAAAAAATAATTAGAATGAAAATTAAGTGTTAAAAAAATAATGGAAAAAATGATATCAACTAAACCTTTAAAAAATGAGTAATATAATTAAGAAATTAAAGAACGTGATTATATTGCAAGTTAGTGATCTAAAATTTCAAAGTCTAGTGATATTGAAAGAACATCAAAATAAAAAATTAAATGATAATATAAAGTAAAGATTAGCTACTTAAAAATGAAAATAGAACAAAAAGAACAAATGAAATGATTAATGAAATGAGTGATAAGGTCAAGGAACTAGAGAAGAACAACATGTTGTGAGTTGATGTGTTGAATGACATGCATTTTCAAAATGTTAAGAGAGCATATTTGGGAAATAAAAAGGAGAACGTTTAGCTAGTTAAGAAATAAGATTAATTCCTTATGTTTAAGATATAATTTTTCAAAATGTTATTGTTGTAATGCCCAGCTTATGTATTACATCTACCCCATCACTTCAAATTTTAGGATGAATGGAGAAACTAGATGAGAAAGATGCCAAGATCTTTGAGCTAAAAAAATAGTTAGGAAAACCACAAAGAACAACATTTGGGTTGTGAATCTGAGATAAAAACCTCATTGAAAGAGTTGTTGATTTAGAATGAGTTCATAGTAGGAAAAATCACAAGTTTTATAATGGGAAAATGACTTACCATAATAAGAGAAAGAAAACATAATAGAAGATCTAAACAATGAAGTGGAAAATATGAAGATGAAATTGAAAGTAACAAAAAAAAATATGATAACAATGAATGAAAAAAAATAAAATACATGATAAGAAGTATAAAAAAACTATAGAATTATTAAAACAATGGTTAAATAAGAGAAACTTTTCATATGAAACATCTCAAAGACCTTACAAAAGTCATCACCCTATAGAATAAGGTAGAATGATTATTGTACTAAATAGTTTGTGTACATTATACACACATTATGGATTTATGGTCTCAGAGACATTCATTACATCTCACAAATAATAGGGATCATTCCATATTTTATTTTGATTGGTTCTATTGAATAAAAAGTTCATAAATTTAATATTTTATTTTATATTAATGTAAAAGCTACTAGTGTTTTTCAAATATTAATCATTATAACATTATAATGATTAACTTTCACATTTTGTAATTTAGATTAGATACAATGTCTTCCTAATATATTAATGTTAAGTTTGCTTTGGTATATTTAACTTAATGTATTTTAAAATTATCTTCTATCATATTAAGAAGGGAGTTGGTATGTGGTATTCATTTTTCTTAAAAACTATGAAAACTTGCTAAAGTATTTGCAAACTTTCGCTTTAACAATGATGATTTTTTTTGAAACTATCATTTATAGTTTAACTGAATGTAAGTAATGTTTTAGATAACTTGTGATTATTTTGCAAGGAGATTGAATGCCTATGTATATATTGTGATAGTTATTAAAAAAAAATTAGTTTAATTTTACAAAATTCATAATGTTTTACCCATTCTTGTAATGTAATGTCTTCAAACCCTCCATCAACATTAAATTACAAAATATTCATTCAGTTATTTTAGATCTTAAATAAGCTAATATATACATGTTCTCTAGTAAATATATGTCATCAGCGAATTCACTCTTAAATGTTTAAGAGGCATGGATGGTGTACCTCATTCCATTTTACAGCCTTTCATTAACTTAAAATGCATGTCAATGATAGCTAACTACTAGCCTAAAGTCAAATCTACTTATGAAAACAAAGTATGAACAAGTTTATGAGAAGTTAGGACAATACACACTTTTTCATATATAATAACTTCTTGTAACATAAAAATATGAGGTTAAACATTTACTACAAATTTCATGTTTTAACAATTTTTAATTATTTTGTATTTTAATTTTATTTTTTATTACAAATAAATAGCTAACTACCACTTTGAAAGTCAAATTTAGTTATTACAAAAAGGTTATTACAAAAAGGTATGAAGAAGCATGATATGATTTCCATATATAATAACTCCTTGCAACATGTATATGGTTGATCTCAAAAACATTTATTACAAAACTCATGTCTTAAATCATTTAATTATTTTGCATTTTCACTATTTTTTATTTTTTTCATCATAATACTAAAATGTACATACGCTGATGGAAGGTTAAAATCATGATTTTTCAATTTTTGTGTGTTTTTTAGAATATTATTAAATGCTTAATGCATTTCAATATTCTTTTAATGATTTGTATACAATGTTTATTTCTAATTATCTTGGACTTTTTTACTTTAATCTCTTTTTTATTTCACTAGAGTGACATGATTTCAATAGCTACCACTATAACCTTTTTCACATATGACACATAGGGCTAGTGGAAGTTCAAACTAGCAAAGTCACAATGAGTTCCTTAATAGTGCACTCTCAATGAGTTCCTTAATAGTGCACTCTCAATGAGTACCTTAATAGTGCACTCTCGACTTTTTTTTACTTTACTCTTGTGATAACAACACCAATTTGGATATGGTTATTGTTGCTTCTTGATTATCTTGGACATTTTTTTACTTTAAAGTTTACTCATACTTGTGATAACAACAACAATTTTTATATTATTGCTATCTTCCATCATTGGGATATCAACAACTATCCTTTTAATTTTTTATAGTTCACCTCTTTATCCTACTTCATTTCTTGAGAATGAAACAAACACTTTACTATGAATCATAACTTCAGTCATTGGGATATCAACTACACAACTTCCATCATTGGGATACCAACCATAGCTACCCATGTACTTCTTGTATTTCATTTCTAAAGGACGAAACATCCATTTTATTGTGATTTCTATCTTCCATCATAAGGATGTCAACAACATCTACCTCTTACATTTCTTCTATTTTATTACTTTGCTTACATTTTTCTTAAGGATGAAATATCCAAAGTTTTACTTTAATTATCAAAAAACATCATTTCGTATTAGCTTCTCAACACATTTTTTTTTTGTGTGTTTGATGACTTTTCCCTAGCCCATTTCCTAAAATCATCAAGATTTATAGAGTTAGAGTGCAAGTGAAGCACATATTTTTCACACAAAATCATAATGATATACATTAATAAATTTAATTGAAAAGAAAGTCATGTTGTTGCTTTCTTGTGTTAATTATTGTTGCTTTCTTGCTTTAACAATATTTTCTCTTTTACCATTTCCAAAGGAATACATTAATAATGAAAAAAGCTTATCAAATTGCTATGCTAAGACATGTTAATAGTTAAACATGCATATTATAAGTTGTCTTGCATTATGAAATAAAAATAAAATGAAATATCATTGAAATGTAAGACATACTTATTGTTGGTGGGACAATTAACATTTTTTTACACTCTTTACCTCTAAGTAAAACAAAATTGTTTAACTTGTTGAGAAGTGACCTCAAGGAAATAGGATGCTCACTATTCTAAGATTTCCTTATTAAGTGGACATTTTGACTTGTCATATTCAATACAAATTTAACTTGTAGTATTTTGAGTGCATGAATCTTCTTTGTCTAAACTTTTTGAAAGTACCCTCTGGCTTCATAACAAATTTGAAATATTGTGCTCCCATTTGATTTAAAAGACACAATCTATTGTATTCAAATGTGTTTCTATACTCCTTAGCAACTCCTCTTCCTCTTCCATAGTTATTATTCAAAATTTTAATTTATTTATTTTGACTTCATTATTTTATTTCTTAATAGTCCCAAAATATAAGGATGACTAAATCTAATCATCTCAAAAGCATGTGCACTTCAAACATACATATAAAAAAACATTTGATAGTTTAAAGAACAAAAACATAACAAAAACTAATCACCCACACTTAGTGACAAATATGTTTATATCCTCAACAACAAAAACATAATAAAAACCACTAACTCACAAAGATATCAATCCTACATCAAAAATGGCTCAAAATGTTTACACTCCTTCCAAATCATCTAACTTAAAATCCAAGATGAACTAATGGTTTAAAGTTTCTCTAAGGATGTAAATAAATACCATCATTCCTCGTATGATGAATTTAACAAAAATAGATGTACTTTTACTCATCTGCTACATGCGAACGATGTCAACTGACACATATATAACTTTACCATGTATATAGATTATTAGTGAAAAGACTTCTTAACTAAAAGGTAGTAAATAATTCACAAGTTGTACTACTCACATAACAACTAATAAATCTCCTATGCTATCACAAGGAGGGATGCCCTATCATTAAAAAGATCGTAAGGAACTTTGAACGGGTCCTAAATCAGTCACATTTTGTACAAGAGATTTTAACGCATGCACAACTAGTAAATATCCTATTAGTATTTTAGGATTTAACGTACGTTTTTTTTTTTCTTGAGACGATCTGAAAAGATATTGAAAACGCCAGGTAAATCTTCCACTAACGTAAAGATTGACAAGACATTAAAAGATATACAAATCAAATGCGTCGAGCATGATCACTCTTCATGATAAGAATAATCCAAAACAATGATGAACAAAGAACTGTAACTCTGTAATGAAATATATAGATTGGGCGTTATTTTATGTTTTTAGTTGGTATTAGGAGACATTTGCAGGAAATTATTATATTTTGTTATTTAAAATTTATTTTTGAATGTAGAAATGGATTAAGTATGTTGAAAATTCTTTGAAGTATTTAGATTATACAAAAATAATCACTCAAATCACCTTCCCATAATAACATTCTTGGAATATATATATATATATATATTCATAGAAAAAAAATAGATTAAAAAAATATGGAATTATGTAATTTTAAGATTTTTTAAGGGTTTTGTAACATGTTGTTAAAACTTTAACTTATTTATAAAAAAAAAAACCTTAATTTTTATTAAATTTCCTATCTAAACATTTTCAAAAATCAATTTGACATAAGTTTTTTTTTTTTTTTTTTTAAAAAGAAGAGATTGAAACAATAATCAATTTAAAACAGTTTTTTTATTCAGTTTTAGTATTGATATTCCTATCTACCTATATCTTTTTATATACATATATATTATTTGTTTTATTTTAAATATTTTAATAATTTTTTATAAATTTAAAATTAGAGTTAAGATAACTTTATTATTTGTTATGTCAAATTTAGGTAGAATGATCGTTTTATGAGTTTGAAATCTCGGAAGATACTTAAAAAAAAATCCAATTATATTATATTATATTTAATAAATTTAAAATTAGAATTAAGATAACTTTATTATTTGTTATGTCAAATTTAGGTAGAATGATCTTTTTAGGAGTTTGAAATCCGGGAAGATACCTAAAAAAAATCCAACTATATTATATTAAAAGTTGGTGTGACAATTATACTATCACCAAATAATTTTGAACACTTAAACAACAAAATAAAATATTATATTAAGGATTGGTGTGACAATTATACTATCACCAAATGATTTTGAACACTTAAACAACAAAATCAAATATTATATTAAAAATTGGTGTGACAATTATACTATCACCAAATGATTTTGAACACTTAAACAACAAAATAAACCTTTACTATTAATTAGTGTAATTAGTATAAACGATATCATTTTAGACCAATCTCATGACTCAAGCTATATATATATATAACAGATTCAAATGAGTCAAGCTATTATTATTATTATTTATATGACAGATTCAATTTATTCTTCAATATTATAAAATATTGTGGACAAGTTACGTAAATAGCATATTTTATATATATATATATATATATATATATATAACAGATTCAAATGAGTCAAGCTATTATTATTATTATTTATATGACAGATTCAATTTATTCTCAATATTATAAAAAAATATTGTGGACAAGTTACGTAAATAGCATATAATATATATTCTAAAATGTTGATATTGTGACGTCGAATAGTTCTATGATTTTAAAGCTGTTTGGCTTGAAATTGTTTTTACTAAATCTTGTCATTTCGTCGTTTTCCTTGGAACAGTAAAAAATTTCTTTAGCTCCAAGTGGATAGTGGAATGATTGTAGGAAGAATGTGAACTGAATCGTGAAACCGGTTTTTCATTTTAAAACGATTGTAGTGGTCATTTTGAATTGAATTTTAAAAGCAATTTTGGATTTTAAAGTTCTAATTTTAATAATAATTTTTTAAATTAAATTTTACGTGTTTAAAAATAGTTATAATTTAAAACATTTGATCTGTATGAATATTTGATAAATTTTAAATTAAAATGATTGCATAATTAAAAACGTTCAAAAGATGGGTTGCATTTTAGATAATCAAGTTGTTTTTAATATTAAAAAAAGTTTTAAAATAAAAGTTATTTAAATTGTATTTTTTTTAATATTATGTTTTTTCTTATTTTATATGATTAATTTGTTTTTAAATTTAATTTAATTTCAAAATATTTGTTACAATTTTTTTTTTAATTAGATCTTAATAATATTTTAAAAAAATCTAAATAATTTTTGGCTTTTCTTAAAGTTATATAATTTGTGGTGCTGGAGGCATCATAAAGTTTAGTACAACAAAGGTATTAAATTGGTTCTTAAACTATGGAGTTGCCGCAAAGACAAAAGTAGAGCTCATGGGATCATGGACAACCCTCACTTTGGCAATCCTTTGGTCGACTAAAAAATTTCTAGTTTTGAGCAACTCAAAGGTTATAATCAATTGGATAAATCAAAAGGGGCAACTTCATGCCAGAGACAGACTTTCTCTCAAAAAAGACACTCAAGAAACATAAAGGCAGCTTGTCATTTTTTTTTTTCGGAAAATGGGACCTAAAGTCAACACACAAATCTTAACATTTTTGAACCATATCCAGCCTAGGGGGCTGGGCTGGGCTGAGCGCATAGCAAAGCTTTGTATTTTGCATTTGATAACGCAGATTTATCCTTTTCCCACTTTTTTGTATGTATCTTTGGATTAGATTGGCTTGTAGAGCTTATCCATAAACAATCTGTTGTGTAAATGAATTTATACTTTAATATAAATTTGAGAAATTTATCTTTTAAAAAATAAAATAAAAAATTAATTGTCTACAAAATAGAGATTATTTAAATTGTGTTTTCACTTATATAATTATTAGTGAACTACCATATATAGTCTTTTTTAAATGTTAATTATTATTAATTATAAAAAAATTAATGTTTTAGTAGTGATTATTTTATATGATTTGTCAAATGAATCAAGTTGTTCTCAATATTATTTTTTTTTGAAATAATGGTTACTTAAATTTTATTTATATATAATCTTTATTTTTTTAATGTTAATTTTTATTAATTATAAAAAATAATGTTTTATTAGTAATTATTTTATATAATTAAAAATAAGTTATTTTCAATATTAAAAAAGGTTTTGAAATAAATGTTTCTTAAATTGTATTTTAGTCAATTAGGATATAGGATATATTGTCTTTTTTAAAATATTAATGGTTATTAATTGAATAAAAAATTAATGTTTTATTAATGATTATTTTATTAGTTTTTGAATTTATAATGTTAAAAAAATTAAAATTGATATTTAAGATTAGTTATATTATATTCATGATAATAATAATAATAATAAAAAGAAATAAATAAATATAAAAATAAATATAAATTATTTTTAAATTTAAATATTTACTATTAATTTATATATTAAGACAATTTAAAAATACACTTAAAATAATAAAAATAAATAAATAAAACATAAAAATCATATAAAATATTTTCTAATTTGAATTTCCATACCATTAATTTATATAATAGTATAAATTATTAGTGCACTTATTATAATAATGAAAATGGAAAAAAAAATCAATTGATATCTTGGTACAATTTAAAAATACATTTAAAATAATAAAAATAAATAATTAAATAAAAAAAATATAATTAAAATAAATAAATATAGCATTAATTAATATTTTGGTGCAATTTCCCGGATGGGATGTTATTGTACCCAACGTGGCAGGCGGAAGGCGCAGGAGGCGGCCAGCACAGCACGG
>JASDQU011442384.1:0-10968 GCA_032191745.1 Picea mariana | reverse complement strand
GATTCCATGTGGTCTGAAAGAATGACCATCGAAATTCGTGAGAAGATTAGGTGAAGGAGACAGAACGGGTTGGCCAATGGCCTTCCAACAGGCCAATGACATCACGCATGTCGAGGCACCCTCATCAACCACCATGCGAAAAATATTTCGAGTAGACGATTTCATGGGGTGAGCCACTACTATCTGAAATGCAACATGGTATGGGAGACAAGGTTTCAGGTTGGTTGTATCAAGCGAGATAGTTCCCAGATTACATGTCTCGACAGATCCTAAGGCAATTAACATATCCTTTATATATGAAGGGTAGCTCTGAAGGACCTCCAAAGCAGACATCATGCAAGGGGTTTGTGACAAATCTTCCACCACAGAGTAGTTCTGGGCGACCCCCGCGTTTGGATTATGTGAACCTTTCTTGAATGCCCCTTTCGGGATGCGTGTCATTATTTCACCCATCATTCTCTCGATCTGGAGAGGAAAAGATGAGTTTTCAGCTTCTTTTCCCTTTTCTGAAGTACTTGGCATTTCGTAATCATGTGCCCTAGTAGCTGTGTGGGCTTCACCTTTCAACATATAGATGTTTGAAGTTGAGGGATTTCTAGATGACGAAGGGGGTCCTTGACTTCCCCCATCCGTGTTCCCAGAGACTTGAGTTAAAGTTTCCATGTTATTGTACTTTTTCACTCCCTAGCATAGACTCCTATGTTTGTTTTATAGCCTTGAAGAGTTTCCTCTTCAACCTAAATCAAAGCTCTAGCCTAATCTAGTTAATGGACCCTACAAACACAAATTCTGATTAATTTTAATTAAGCATTAATTTTAAGTGGTTTATCTTAATTCAAATGAACGGAAATGAAATTGATGGTGTTTATTAAGAGACGAAAGAGAAGAATAAATGTTGGAAACAAAATTACTTCTTTTTTTTTCAACAAACAAAGATTTGCAAATTGAACACTCTTTAACTAACTTTTCTAACTAATTTTTCTTTCTAAGATCTTTTAAAAGAAAAAACTCAAAACTGAATTTCACTCGACTATGAGCTACTTAAAGTCCTAAGTATTCAATAAAGAACTTAAGAAAGCACTCTTCTTCCTGAAAAAACAACTGACCTAACTACTTAACCAAACAAGAAACTGATTTTTTTTTTATATGCTCCAAAATAAGAAACTTGAAAATGAATTCTTTTCTTTTCTTCTAAAGAAAGTAAAAAGGGAAAAGTGGAGACAAGATGAGACCAAAAACCAACTTTTGATCTACTGTGGCTTGCAGAGAGTTACTGACAATACTAAACAATTTAATCAGAAAAAAACTCACAAAACTTGTCTCAAACCCTAATCAAGAAAACAAGAAATCTTGATAAAGAAAAAGCTAATTACTATCAGACCTACGCCAAAGACTGTATGAAACAGAGACCAGGGCTAAATCAAGAAAACCCCTGAGAAAAATGGCTTCACAGGGAAGAGGATGACTACCTCTTCTTTAAAAATATTTTTCTAACATAGGCACACAACTGATACTTCTGTGTATGTACGCGGGCTGTCCAAAGATAGGGCATGTATGTATGCGTCCAGACCCACTGCAAGTCGTGTACACCTTTGTGACTTCTCTAAAAAGAAAAAAATTAGTAGTCAAGCATAGGCATGGAGTACTGGTATGGAAGAATAGAATCCCTTAAAGACATGGAAACTTACTGAAACTCAAAAATAGTAAATAAACCCATTAAAAATACCGAAAAACAGAAATCCCCTAAAAACCCTAAAGGCTCCCCAGTAGGTTTGCCAATTCCTCTATAGTGGGAAAACCCCCCTACAGACTACACTAGGTTTCTAAAGTGTAGGATGAGTTAACCATCTAAAGTCTCCTACTTTTAACCACTATCCCAACAACACCCCACATTCATATATAAAGTACAAAGTATAGGGATCTGGTAGTCTTACCTTGAACTCCACGTCCGGTGTCGATCCCAATGCATTCGGTCGCTTATCGACTGCAAATATCCTCCCCAGACTAACATGCATTCACCAAAAGACAAACAAGAAACTGCAAACAAGCATTCTATATATGGATTAATGGGTTAGATGTCATAACAAAATGTAAATCGTACATAGATATAAAACACATCATATGGCAGGATGACAAAAGTACTTCTTTATATTAATCTCATAATGTCACTTACAAAAAAAGATCGGCGACTGATCCTCGAACCCAGTCCCGGGATCCTCTTCACTAAGCTCCAACTTGTTCCACGTATCCTTCTTCTCTCACACTTCTCTCTAGAGAATAGGCATAGGTTTATGGATGAGGAAAAAGGGGCAAGAATGGGGAATTCTGGCTCAAACTCACAATGTGGCTGTAAATTCTTGGGGCAAGGGGGGATTAGGAAATGGGAAGAGTTTCATTGCTTTCATGCTTCTCCTTAGAATGGTACCCCAACACCTTCTTTTATATTCCTAAAATATAGTTATTCGGTTGGGTGACGGGCTATGGGCGGTCAATTGGTTAGGAAACTACCCAAAAGCCTGTATTCCCGTACAACTTTTTTATTTTTTGCAACTTTTGTGGGTATACACGAGCTGTAATGGTGCAGATAGCATATGTACACAGGAAGTAATGGTGCAACTAGCGTACGTACACAGGCAGTAGTGGTGCAGGGCATGTACATCTTCAAAAAATTGGTTTTTAAGAAGAGTTATTTAGTATTGGCTTGGAAAAAATAGTAAGTAGATAGCATGCTTCTAGGTATGCATGTCTAGTGAAAATTAGGGTTATAACAATATCTCTCATGCATGATAGAATTATGCTTAATAATAATTTAAGCACTAACAATAGGCCTATAAAGCATATCAACAACTTTGTTATACATGTATTTTTTATACCTTATAACCAAGTGGAATTGTTGTAGAAAACCCATCCATCTTAAGTGCCTCACTTTTTGTAGCTTTATTTGTGATTGTAAGTATTGCAATGGTTGATGATCTGTGTGAATGATAGTTTCTTTTTCCAACAAATAATGTTTCCATTTTTTCACACTTTGCACCAATGCATACAACTCCTTATCATGAGTAGGATAGTTAATCACAGCACCATAAAAAGTTTCATAATGAAAACAAATGGGCTTACCATGTTGTAAAAAGACTTCTCCCATTGCATAATTGCTTGCATCTATTTGGATCTCAAATGGTTGTCTCAAATTTGGAAGTGAAAGAAATGGAGCTGAACTAATCTTCTCCTTCAATGCATCAAATGATTTTTGTTGCTTGCCTCCCCATTGGAAAACTTGTTTGATGCATGTCACTACATGTAATGGAGCTGCAATCGAAGAGAAGTTAGCAATAAAATTTCTCCAATATTGGGTTGCTCCAAAAAATCTTCTTACCTCTCTCACATTGTTGGGCTTTGGCCAATCCAAAATGACTTAGACTTTGGAAGGATCAATTTTCAGTTTTCCTCCTCCAACAATATGTCCCAAGTAAAAAAGTGAGGTCTTTCCAAACTCACATTTAGACATCTTCAAAAACTAATTTTCTTTCTTTAAAACATCCAAAACTTTCTTTACATGCATAACATGATGTTCACTAGATTTGCTAAATATAAAAATGTCATCCAAGTAGACAATCACACAATCATCAAGAAAAGGCCTTAAAACATCATTCATGACTCTCATGAATGTAGCAGGAGCATTACAAAGCCCAAATGGCATTACCATCCACTCAAACAAACTTTGTTTTTTTTTTTAAGTTGTGTTCCAAGTGTCTCCTTCAATAATCTTAATCTGATTATATCCACTTATCGAATCCAATTTACTAAAATACTTAACATATTTCAATTGATCAAGCAAATCATTAACTCTATGAAGAGGATAGCGATTATTTACCGTAATCTTGTTCAAGGCCCTGAAATCTACACACATGCACCATGTACCATATTTCTTTGGCACTAAGACAATTGGTGATTCACATGGTGACGTGCTTGGCATGATCACCCCTTTGTCAAGCAACTCTTGTATTTGTTTTTAAATTTCATCATTCTCCATGACTAACATCATGTACATACCAATGTTTGGAAGAGGACAATCTTTTTGCAATTGTATCTCATGTTGGATATCCCTATTTGAAGGAAATCCTTTTGGTTCCTGAAACATCTCATCATATTGGTTAACAACATCATATAAATGAGATTTCAACTTTGAATCACAACCTTGGAAAGCTTCTTTTTCAACATTGTCTTTGGTTTTGATCGTCAAGAGGACAAAATTATTACTGGCATTGACTAATCTATTCATTTGTCCAGCATTTCCAAGTGAAAAATTCAACTTCTTTGTATGTGCTCTAACAATGTATTCAACTCCATTTTTAAACAAATGATACTTGTTCTCATGACGATGAAAGATGGCTCTCGTATCATATAAGCATGGTCTTCCCAACACAATACCATAGATATCCAAAGGAATAACATCAAGCTCTACATCATCTATAAAATTTGCAATGATGGAAAATATAAGTTTACACCTTCTTGTCACATGCAATTTGGCATTGTCACATATCCATCCTAGAGGGTATGGTTTAGGATATGGATTAGTTTCCAATTTTAGTTTCTTGACAGTGTCTTCATATATGAGGTTTACTTGAGATCCAGTATCAAATAGAGTATCTAACTTGGTATGCTTTGAAATCACCCTTATGTGGAAAATCTATATTATTCCTTTTTCATGTTGAGTTTCATTGATGCTACTACTACTTGAAGAACTAGTACTTGCAATAGAATCCTTACCTTGAAAAACCATGGCTATAATATTTGTTTCATCACCCAAATCAGAACCTAAACCATGTTGTACGATTGTCGAAGTCTTTGGGTTCCCCTCATGGCTGAACTTTTTGGGTCTCTTTTCAGGATGAAGTTTCCAACAATGGTCTTCATCATGGCCATCTTTTGAACAATGTTTACATGTGATTTTTTCTCCCTCTTTCTTAACTGAATCATTCTTCCTTCCATTTCCCTTGAACTTGTTCTTTCCTTTGTCTCCATGAACAAAAGGTTTTGTGTTGCCCTCTTGGTCAAGGGAATGTTCATGTTAAGGTGGAGCAGTGTGTCCAGGTTATAAAAGTGGGTATGTAGAAAGGATGATGTGTTGACAGGTCAATCAAGTGTTTGAGAATATATGATGAAAGTAGTTTCATATCCATGGAACTTGGAAATTATTGCAAGGAAGACGAGATTGAATAGGCATGTTTAGTAATGCCAAGTTGTAGCAATAGTTGTGAACATAAGTGGTTGTGCTATCTAGTAAATCGATCACCATTGGTTGCAAAAGACAGGAATATTCTAGAAGAGGTATGAACATGTCATCTGGTAATTACTCAAATGTGAAATTATTCGGTTGTGATGCTTATATTTTGTATCAGCACTCTAAGTAGGACTCATATCAAAAAGGTAGACCTTTGATATGGTGATGATGTTAAGGGGTGTAGATTGTGGGATCCTACTACCCACAGAATCATCTTGGACATAGATACAGTGTTTGATGAATATCATTTTACAAAATCAAACATAGTAAAATATGAAATGTTCAAAGCATGGTTGGTAGCAGAAAGGTATTTGGAAGGTATTGATTTCCATGAAATTTTCTCACCAGTTGTTAAAATCTTGTTTCTATTCATGTTGTGTTAGCACTGGTTATGATAGTACTACTAGATGTTAAAATTGTTTTACATGGAGTTTTTTGGATAAGGGGATGTATATGGAACAGCCAAAACGGTTAGTTCAGAATCGAAACAGAAGATTTGTTTGCAAACTCAAGAATCATTGTATGGCCTGAAGAATGCTAGGAAAATGCTACAAGATGTTTGATTCCTTCATGGTAAGACAAATTTTACAATAAGTGAGTATAACCATTTTGTTTATGGTGTATTCATTATCTTGGTGTTATATGTTATGCTTGTTGCAAGCACAAGCATGGTTGAGGTCAACATGTTGGCTCAGTTGGTTAGGACGTTGTTATGAAGGATCTAGGAACAGCAAAATAAATCTTGGGAATGGAAATACATAAAGACATGAAATATGGTAATCTTGGTTATCACAATAGAAGTATATGGTGAAGATACTCAGGAAATTCGGTGTAAATAATGTGAAACCGGTAAAATCCCTTTGGCTTTCCATTGTAAGTTATCTTTAGGTTTATGTCCTAATTGATGAAGAATAAAATGGTTATATGTATTGAGTATTATATGCTAGTAGGAAGTTTGATGTTTGTGATGGGAAATGGTCAGCATTTCACATGAAGTTGGTGTTGTCAGTACACACATGGAAAAACCAGGTGAAGAGCATGGATATGGGTGCTTCAAACACAAAAGCACAAGTATCACCTAAAGTGGTTGTTGTGATTTAGTCTATGGTTATGATTCATGAGATTTGGACGAGAGGAGATCTACCTCAGGTTATGTCTTGAAGAATGCAAGGCTCTATTGGGTAAGTTTGTACATGTACATGATGTGGTGTTCCATGGTGTTCAAAGTGTTGCTCATTCAACTAACAATATAGCGCATAAAAATGAGATGAGTGCATTGGTTTATAAGATAGATTTTTGATGGAGGCAAAATGGTCCATATTGGTGTGAATCGTGTAGGCATGTTGACGTGACAATACTGTTAGAGAAGTTGCAGAGTTGTGATGGTGTTTGGATTCTCTTGGCTTGGAGGAAAGGTGATGAATTAATTAAGGGCATGATATATCAGGTAAATTGTTGTCAAGGTGGATATTGTTGGGAACATGCCAACGAATTTCCTATACGGTCACATACACATGCATGCAGCCATATTAGGAATGTGCATGCATGCACTCTTTTGTGAACATATTATGTAACTAGTGGATATAATTATAATCAGTTAGTATCACTGTTTGAGAGATGTTATATATACGAGCATACCCATAGAGGTGAAAGTGCAATGTGTGTAGAGGGTGTGACAAAGACATAATGTTGTGGAGTACAGTGTGTCTGTGAGGAGAGGATGGTTGTATTCCTGGGTTGGAAATTGTAATTCTCCCTTGAATAATAATAATACCAATTATCATTGCTCGTGGTTTTTTCTCGTATTGGGTTTCCAAATAAATCATTGTGTCAATTGTGTGATTGTTGTTGTGTTTGGTTTGTTGTTCTCAGTTTTATGCTCTGTGTATGCTCTATTTTTCTTCCACTTCCTAACAAAAATAATCACACTAATGAGGTAGGTCTTTCACCTCTTTTGTTGCATACCCAAAAGTCAATTGAACTCTTTGAATAGGGATTTTGTGCAGGTAATGGAAATTGGAAAGGCAGGGGGATATTTTATTGTGAATGAGCTGAAAATGTTAAATGTGTATGATTACATGTTCCATTCCTTGAAGGAGTATGTGATGTTGTTGAAATACAAGTCGTATGTTACTGAAATGTTGTGGAGTATTGTTCTGAGACAATTACTTGCTTTGCGAATGAAGAGGAGAAAGAGTATATAAAGAATTCAATGGTAAAAATTGTCAGTTGTTCGCCACTGTGTAAGTTTGGGAAGGTGGGATCCGATGGGAAAGTTGTCGAAGAATTCCTGGAAAGGAAGGTCGACGCAATGAAATATGTGAAACTGCTTGAAACGATAATAAATCCTTTGGATCAAAATTTTATTTTATAGCCATTGATAAACATATTTAATGGAAGACAATATTAATATTAGTTTGTGTATTACACTCTTGATACCTTTACCAATTGTATAATATCTTAGTGTTGTTAGCAAGTCGTTTCATAATTCCAATAATTTTTTTCCTTCATGTATAATGAGCAATATCAAATAATTAAAAGTGGTTGTTATGTTTATCGGTCCATTTTCCAAAAGTGGTTGGTTGTTGTGTTTTTCGGCTCATTTTCCACTAATCACACAGATTTGTGTATATCAACCACTTTTAATTATGTGGTTATGTTAGTTAACAAGGCCATTTTCCAATTTTTTAATTAATAGTCTTATTTTCCATATTTTTTAATTAATGATCTTGATCAATGTATATTAACCACTTTTTTTTTTTTTAGTCTAAACGTTCTAAGTTTTGACTCTTTTCGAGGGATATTATCCATTTAATTTTGAAACAGAAGAAAATGTTGGATCTACAGATTTGAGTGGTTAAGTTTGTATAATCCAAGTGCTCCACAGATTTTTCAGGACGCTCAGTCTATTTATGCATTTAGAAATGCAATTTAAACAACATAAAATTTTGATTTTCTTCTCTGATTCCGGTGAAAAATTTAAAACCTAGAATGTTTAGACAATGCCCTTTTAATTATTTAATTGTGATATTTGATGTGACTAGAGAGGACTAGTAGATTTGTGAATTAAAATATCAAAAAAATTAATATTGAAATATCTATGATATTTTAATATGGTTGACTACATTAGACTATGGTTAGCCATGTTTGACTATGGTTAGTTATGTTTGACCATAGTTGACCAAAGTTGACTTTGGTTAGCCATGGTTGATTATGTGTGACTATAATTGACTTTGAACAACCATGGTCTACTATGGTTGACTATTTTTCCATGGTTGAATTTAGTTGACCATGTTTGACTATGGTTGACCATGGGTGTCCATGTTGACTATGGATAACCATGTTGATTGTAATTGACTATGGATGATTATGGTTGAATATGTTTGACTATGGTTGAGCATGAGTGTCCATATTGAGTATGGATCACCATGTTGATTGTTGTTGATTATGGATATTTAGGGTTGGCCATGTTTACTATGGTTATATTTGGTTGACCATGGTTATCTATAGTTGACTTTGGTTTTATTATGGTTGACCATAATTGACCATGATTAATTTTGGTTGAGGTCAATTGACTTTGGTTTACTATGGTTGACTTTCTTTTATTTTCGGTTTTCAATTGACTTTGGTTTACTATGGTTGACTTTGTTTTATGTTTGGTTTACTATGGTTGACTTATCATTGAGTTTGATTTACTATGGTTGAATTTTGCCTAACTTTGGTTTATGTTTGGTTTACTATGGTTGACCTTGATTGACTTTGGTTTACTATGGTTTACCATATTTGACCATGTTTTACTTTGGTTGAACATGGTTGACCATGGTTCACTTTGGTTGATCATGATTGGACATGGTTACCCATGGTTGAATATGGTTGACCATGTTGATTATGTTTAACCATGGTTTACTATCGTAATGTTGAATTGTGATATTCAACATGGTTGACTTATGTCAAATTTCTACATCCCTCAATGGTTGTGTCGCAGTGCAACATCCATTAAGGATTATGTCACATGCGACATTCCTCGAGGGTGATGTTGGATTGTGATGTTTCCAATGATTGTGTCACATTGAAACATTCATATTCATTGTGTTATGTTGAATTACTCTGTTCCTCAATTGTTACCTCACATTGCAACATTAATTAAAGGTTATGTCACCTTGCAATGATCCTTAAAGGTTATGTTTTAGTGTGATGTTCTTGAATGGTCATAATGCATCATGATATTCATCTTACTTGGATTATATGGAATTTCTATGTTCTTTGATGCTTATGTCTCATTCCAACATTCATCAAGTGTTATGTCACATTTGTGATGTTTTAATGGTTATGTCGCATTGTGATGTTCATCTCGGTGGACTTATGTTGAATTGCATTGTTTTTTAAGGGTTATGTCACATTGCGATGTTTGTGAAAGGATATGTTGGATTTCATTGTTACTCAATGATTATGTAACATTATGACATTTATCTTAGTTTACGTATGTCGAATGGATGTGTTCCTCAATGGATATGTCACAATGTGATGTTCCTCAAGGGTTAGGTTAGATTGTGATGTTCCTCAATGGTTATTTCATATTGTGATGTTTATCGTGGTTGACTTATGTTCACTATGGTTGTCTTTAGTTAGACATGGTTCAATATGGTTGATTATGGTTGAATTTGGTTGAATTATGTTGACCACGGTTGGTTATTATTGACTTTAGTTAATTATGATTGACTATGGTTGATTTTGTTTAACCATCGTTTATTATGGTAATGTCACATTGCAGCATTATGGCTATGTCAGATTGTGACATTATGGTTAGGTCAATCAAGGGTTATGTCACATAGCAATGATTAAGGGCCATGTCACACTATGATGGTCAAGTTGACCATGGTTGATTATGGCTAACTTCCATTGACTATGATTGATTTTGTTAAACCATGGCTTACTACGGTAATGTCACATTACAACATTATGGTTATGTCATATCAAGGGCTTGTTGACGGGCGAAATTGATCGTCTGTCAACTAGAAGAGTGAGTCCGGTCCAGGGTTGTTTAAATAACCCAAGCCATTTGGTGTAACTCGTTCTGACGGGTTTAATGGCTCCATTAGCCAATCTAAGAATCCTAAAAGAAATGAATAAAAGAGAGAAATAACTAACTAATTACTAAACACACTATATATATGTACATATGTTCTAATGTAACTATAGTAGTTGTATTTAAGCAGAAGATATACAAGTCTCATTTATTTACATGATTTACAAGATGCAAGTTTTGATTGAAACTTATGAAAATCGATGTGAAAAATGATTGCTTCTAGGAAGCAGATAAAGAAAGCATATAAAAATATTTATTGTTTTTATTTTATAAATTTAAAGAATCTTGCAAAAAAAACTTAATGAAACATGAACATGTGGATAGTCAAAGCTGAACCATACATTCTAGTTTCAATGATATGTAAATGACAGAAAAATACAACGAAGCTATCCTGTCAGTGAATTAGTGAAGTGTATCCAAGCATTTGCATGAGGAGTAAACATCCAACTGCCATGTCCAAGAGAGAAATCTGCAATGAACCTTATGATTGTTCTAAATAAATTTAGAACATGTATTGGCAGCTTAGGTTTTAATGACAGAAAAGGAAACACAAACATAAACCTGTGATCTCATAATTATACATGATTACAACAAGATAAAT
>JASDQU011442383.1:5449-15479 GCA_032191745.1 Picea mariana | reverse complement strand
ATTTCTCAAAAGAAGTGAAAGTTAGTCTTAATACTGAAGTTAATTAAAACTAATCTCATCGTGATTTCAGGATTCGGGGTTTAGTGGTGACATACCTCATGTAACCGCGATCCCCGAAACCCCAAAATGCGAAGTCTCGACTTAATACCAAATTTTAAAGAGAACTAACTTCATTTAAAAATACATTTAATGGTAATTAAACTTCTTAGGTACTTTCTTTTCGATCTCCGTCAAAAGAGATTTTTTGAATTTTTATTTTAAAATTGCCGAAATACGGCCACATTAATAATGGATAGATCGTGATTTCTGTGACACAAATGCATATCTCAGAAATATTCTCTGCATTAAAGGAATTAAATTCTTGACAGTTGCATCAGTACTTTCACCATAGAATGAGTTAAAAGAAAATTAGAGGTCTGTGTTTTGAAACTTATTCTCACTTTTTCTATTAGAAGTAAGTCGCATCTAACCGATCTTTCACGCCTATCTTCTATGACAGGTTTTCGTTCCAATACAAAAGTCATGGCACCAGAGATGGGAGCCAAGAAGAGTGAAGATACAACTAAGATTTCTAGCCCAGAGGGAGATGTCATATCAGACACCACACCACATGCTATCGACTCAATTAAATCATGGAGAAAAATTTATGAAAATCTGGACTACGAGATGAAAAATTCCCCTAACGATTCCGAGAATCACCTTCGAGACATAGCAGAATTAGAACTTCACAAAATTGCAACACGCCCACAACTCATGGCGTACAACGACATGATCAATTGGGCTTTGGACAAGGTTGATATTTCGACGAGAAGCATTTTAAATGGTCAAGGAGCCATTATCGTCTCATTCAGACCTGAACATATCTAGGTTATGTACAAACTCTCACCCAATCCTAATTTCATTTACAATGCCGAATTTATAGCTGAATTTTAGAGAAAGGAATGCACTGAGGTAGACCAAACTTACCCTGATTTAATCAAAGGTTGGTGGAGATGTCCATCAAAATTTAAGGCTGATACCCATATAATTTATGCCACGGCCTCTTTGAATGAGTACATGGCTTATGTATCCATGATGTTGTGCAGACTCTTCGACAAAAAGAATCCTTGTCATTTCCCCGCAGAATGGGTGCTCTTTTTAGAAGAAGAATCAGAAGGATATAGTTTCAACTGGGACAAGATTTTATCTGATAATATAGCCAAAGAGGTTTCGGATTACAGAGTTGCAAGATCCTGAGGTCAACCAGTGGCATTTTACATGTCGGCATACATCATGGATGGAATTTGTTTTATGAATCCATTCCCCTTGATGAATTGGAGTTGGAACACAACCTACCTTGAACCCATTCACGAATATCACTCTGAGTTGTGGGAAGAAAATGAAAAAAAATCGTTTTACGAAATTTGCCATTTTATGGTGATACCAATGCATAAAATGTTTTTCGGCTGTGACCCTCCTCGCATTTCTGAAGCAGTTTCAAACAACCTCAAGCCAATAGCAGACTATTTCATTGAAGAAAGCTTCTCCTACATCAGGGTTTATGGGTGCTCAATCCCCCCTTATGCACTCCCAAAATTCCTCCTGGAGAGACTGGTGTGTAGGGAAGTATCACACCAAATAGTAAAAGGTGGTATTGGAATAGAGCTAAAGGCATCTCAAAATAAGTCCTGGTCAATATTACTTGTGCACATCGAGAAATTTTCATTACAAAATTTGGGAAATTCTAGGGTGGAAGTAGAAGCACTCAAAGAAGTTAAACTGCTAAATATTGAGTACAAAAGGCATGACCCTTATCAATTAGTGAAAAAACACTTGATACACTGCAATACGAAAGCCTATGAACATGAGGAGTCCCCTTGGGATGACATGTTCAAAGGGACTAAGTCTTATAAAGAAGGGTTGGAAAGAGTACAGACATTGTCGTCCAACCTGCAAGTCAGCTTTCGGACCTTTCAGAAGCATTGACGAAGTGGTCTGCCCAAAGTACTTCAAGGATAAGAAATTACCCTCCCCCAGGAGCAAGAAAGCATTCCACCAGGTTTCGAGCAGGAAGCACAAAAGAAGGGAAATCCCAAAAAATCCCTATAAGATATGGAAAGGCCTCCACCAAGAAAAAAGATCGAAGTAGAGAAAAGGTCAGGGAGACCTCCCAAGTCTAGTAAGCCTACTCCCACTTCATCACCAGGGGTTGATTTCAACATGCCTAAGGCAGCAGGAGGGAAAGGATCTACGGAGCTAGGGAGTCCCACATCTTTCTTAACCCCCTTACAGTCCACGTTTGGACTCCCACAAACGGGAGCTCTATTTGTTGATGACCTTATCTCCAATCCCATAGATGAGATTCCTCCTTCCGATTATTTTTTCAATAGAAAAAGGAAGGCCATCCTGAAACAAGAGATGCATAAGAGGGAGGGGAACATGGTTAAAAAAAATAAAGTCTTGGTAAACGAACAAAATTTGGAGGAAGAAGATTTCGCTACAGAGATAGCAGGTTCCATGGGAGCCATGGCAACAAAAAACGTTTTTACCGTAGGAAAAATCATTACAAGGATAAAGAAGAGTGATAGAATCATAGCACAATTACAAGAGAAATTAAAGAATGCTAAGGAAAACATTAGAGAAGAAATGAGTAAAATTTTGGAGCAGACAAGGGCTACCGAAAGTTTAGAGGTTCAATCACTCAAAACAAGTGTGGACAAAATGAGCTAGGAAATACAAACAAATTAGCTATAGATTACTCAGCAAAAGGAGCACACAGAACAGTTGCAGGCTAGATTAATATCAATGGAAGATCAGATTATAGACTTAAAATCTTTCCAGGCCCAGTGATTGGAAGTGCATTCAAAGATAGAAATGGAACAACGGAAATTGATTTCCAAGATAGAAATTGTTCAGAATTACTTTCAAGAAGTAGATAATGCCTTTGATAATATTATCCTAAGAGAAAAAGAAGCCAAAGAAGTGAGTATTACTCTCCAAAATGCAATTATATATTCAACAGGTGAAGAGGTATCTAAAACTAAGAAAGTATCAGCCACAGAGAAAATCAGAGGCAACATCATGCTCAAGCTATGGGAAACCAACATAACTGAAAGCAAAAGAATAGCCAAAGAAATCAAAGATGACTGTGAAGAAGTTTTTGATCTTTTAGACAAAGGGTTATTAAATATTGGAAAAGGCCAGTGTACAGGACTTTTGGGACAGATCAATATTGTAAGACATCAATTGAATTTTAGGGAAAATTTGAGTGAAATCCAAATGGAAATTTCACAACTAAGAAAAATCGATGTCACCCTAATGGATAGGTTGTTAGTTGAGCCTAACTTAAAGCTGCAGTCAATAAAGTTTATAGATAAAGGAGTTGATGACCGTCTTTCTAAGATTCAGAGAAAGGTTTATCTGTTCAAGGCAAGAGATCTTCCAGAACCCCCCAAAAATTTTACACAGTTCCTGGAGAAATGCATTAAATGTATCGAATCAAAAGAAGGAGAGTCATCAACAAAGTAAAAGTATTATTTGGAAGAGCTTTACTTCCAAGAAAATGGAAAAATGGAGAAGATCATGAAAATAGTTTTGGATCTATTTTTTAACAAATAGTTAGTCTCTAAGAATTAGGAAATCACCAACCGTCCTAGGATTGGTGGTTTTGTATAAATGTAATTTTTCAAGACTAAGAAAGGGATTTTTTCTGGATGGATTGTAAAGAGAAAACTTCATTTTTCCTGAATTAATACAATATAGATTGAAGATTCCATATTTGGTCAAGCCTGAGTTATGTGTTTCTCTGTCATTCTATTTTTATTTCATACTTTCATTTGAAGTGTTTCATGTGGTAATTTCTATTATAGTAATTGAAACAGTCAGATTATCTAATCGTTTGCAGTTTTTCCTCTATATCATCTTTCAGCGGATATAAGACCTATGAACGTTTTAGGACTCTGAAACTGTATGCTTCTGCAAAGTTAGCATCCCTCTTTCTTGTATTATCTTAAAAAGAGATTCCTCTTAAATTGATGCCTCATGTTTTGTTATACGACTACATATTTCCTTTTCCTTCTTCATTCTGTGCATCTTATTCATTAAAATTAACTCAGATACCAGAAGTGGCCTTTATTTCGGTTATACTATTGATTCATAATTTGGGAGTTCTATTTTTATTAATTCGAACCAGAAATTTGCGACCCTTGGAAATATTCTTGATTTAAAAAAAATAAACCCTTAGCTTTCATGACTGTTCTAGTTACCAGACAACCCAGATCATACGAGCATTGTGTTAAACTTATTCAATACCATATTACAAACAACAAATACACAGGTAGAACTTGAATGTTCATGGCCTGCAATTGAAAGGGATATTAGCATTCAAGAACAATGGGAAGCTAGACAGAGACAGTTAAGGAACCAACTGTGATCTCAGTTTCCTTTAAACTAGTCTTTTTACCCATTAATTATCTCTACCTTTTTTGGATGCCTTGACAGTATACTTTAGAGCCTTAAAGTATACACTCAGGAACAACACATAACTTGAAATGATAGTATCAACTTCTAAGTTCTTCATTAGCCCAGTGGAGTCATTAGTGAACGCCCCAAGCAATTGATCTTTCTATCAATGGAGTCTCCATTATATGCTTTCATCTGGATATAACTGAGAATGGATTCGCTAGGTGGATGAATTCATCCTTCCTATGTCTGATCACTATCCACCATCAGCAATCAGATCTAAAAACTTGATACTCTTTCCTGAGGAAGATTAATATTTCATCCCCGGTATGGTCGCCACTATGTTATCGCTCTAAAATTTATTAAGGTTGTGAAATAAATGACAGAGGTAACCACAAAACCACTTTGGAAGCTAGGATCTATTCCTACCAGCTTCAGAGAGGGATATCTCTGTAAGATTTAGATTTGTTTATATTAAAATATTATGCTAGTTATGATAGTTTAGGGTTTATTTGCTTGAATTGAATTGTTTGGTTGGAACAATGAATATGGGCCATTGGGAAAATGGATTCACAATTTTGAATTGATCAAATACAAGTTTTAACAGGTTAATATTGTAGGGAAGGGTAGGAAAATTCACTTGATCCTTGTTACAAGGGAAAAACTCTCTATGGCCAAGGGTAAACCACAACAGATAGGTATGACTACAGAAATCAACTCAATTCCAACATGTGCTATATAAACTAATGTGAAATATGAGGAAGAAGCCTACCTCAATCCAATCTTTTGATGTTTCTCCACTATTGAGCACTCTGACACAAATCTTTATACCTACAAGAAGTTCTCAACAAACAAGCGATGCAAGTATATAGTGACAGTATATAAAATGAGTTAGCACATCAGATAGCACAATCCATTAATAAACATTACAAACATGCCCATGGATAATAATCATATATTTGAAAGATATCAATAGGACTGGAAAGGAGTATTTCTATTAATAATTGATCAACAGAAGTATCAACATTATACACTTCTGTGTCAACACGATTCGAAACCAAGAAACTAAGTTCCTTCCAACTAGGTCTCCACCACTTCAATCCACCACCAAAGGCAAGCTCATAGCAAATAGATAATGAGATCCTCTTGACAATAAGGGAAGAGCTTGGGGGTTTAACACTGTGTTAAAACTTGAGGGACAAAGGGATGCAGACTCAATATGAAGTAATTTCTCTAGAGTAACTTTTCTCTCAAAGTTGAATGCTTTCTCTCTCTTTTTCCATAGCTCAAAATTGTGCTCTTATAGCCTCCAGAATGCAACTCAAGGGACGATTTGGAATGTTTACAGTATATGGAAGGCCAAAGATCAGAGATCATTTGTCGTGACATGGAAACCCGACCTCATTTTGTATTTTCTGGAACAAATCCCGATATACACGAGTTGTAGTGGAGCAGTAAGCGTATACACATATTGCAAAGAAGTTAGGGAGCATATATGTGGAAAAATATATATTTTTGGCTCTAGATTTATACAAAAGGGGGTGATAAATCTGCATAGAGAAATGGAAAAAGGCCCTCTGTGCAAGATAGAAATGGTGAGGAAAATATTGCTATAACAGATACCCCCTAATGTGTGAGATTAGAGGAGTATCTGTGATGGCCGAAATACATTATAAATAACCCAGAAGTGGAGTGGTAGAGAACTAGTTGGATGAACTCAATTGAGCATTACATTATGTACTGACTTTACATACATGGCTGCCAAGAATACAATGCAGATCCATGTGGAAAATATACCAACAAGTGTTCATGGCCATGAGTAGGTAGGTATAAATGCAGTTACATTCTAATAGATGTCATAGTCACGAACAAGGCCCAGTGAAACCAGTCTCAAAATCAATCTGAAGATATCTCTATACCATGGAGTACAATCTAATATCCCATGATCGATGAAGTCAAATAGGTATTGGTCCAATGAAATGGAAGCAACGGCTCAGGAAAGCTGCATCGACAAAGTGGTGTCTTCAATTCTTCAATACAATTCGCCAATGGTGCAAGTCTACATCATGTGAATAAATGAGTTGAGGTCGAACACGATGAGACATCGTTTGACTACCAGTCATTGAGGTATACCATTAACAAATGCGATATAGCCTACCAATGATGAAAGTAGGTATCAAGGCACTGAGTACATCTCTACAAACGTGAATAAAGGAGCTAGTGTCGAACATTTGAGAGATCCATTGATCAAGAGACATTGATGTATTCCCATCTGTCAATGGCGAGAGAGCCTGCCACTAATGACTGCAAATCTCAAGGTACTCATAAAACTCTAAGTCTCATATCCAGAATACATGAGCGAAAGTCGATGGAAAGAGACCCACTGAAAGGAGAGCATTAAGGCATCTCTCATCAGTCAGCATGAGGAACAAAGCAGGAGATTCATGATTTGGTGGAGATCGGACGAAGAACATGTTCACGAACCAACGACCCTATGCATCTTTCGCGTGTACCAAATGCAAGTGGTACACAAAAAAGACCCTCTGAATAGCAGCCAGTGATGAAAACTGTTGAAAAAGGAGAGGAAACCACCAATAAGGCTAATGGCATCCAAGACACTGCACAAATCCCAAAGTATGAATAGATGTCTTACCATCGAACATAAGGGAAACCACCCAGTCAACAACCCATGATGAAATGTCGATTTTTGGGTTCAAGGTAACCTACCAATGATGAAAGTAGGGCCAAGGTGCATCATAAGACCAAAGTATCTTGTGATTCTGAGACAAACTGAGGGTATGGCCGACATGCAAAGTCAATATTTATGAGGAGTGGTTGACATAGGTTGATATACTTCCTTTGAAAAAGAGCATGAGACATACGGTGGACTCCAGTAGCATAAACTTAATGATGTGACAACTAGATGCAGGAGGCATCCATAATGTTCTCTATAGTGACTGGAATATTAACCAGTTGGTAGAGAAAATTCTGTAACGAGATCAACTTTCTAAGGCCATGCTAAACCCAAAATGATGATGACACAAGGACTCAATAACTTTGTGTTATGTTCAAAGGTGACACGACTGCTGCCAATTACATTATAATTCTCCCTTCCCGCCCGTATTTTTTGTTTTTTCATAACAAGTGAATGCTATGATACAGAGGAGGGAACAAGTGTCACAAGTAAGAAAAACTAGTTCCATCAGTGGAACGTACCTATGCTCAATGCAAGGAAATGCATGCAGGACATGGACACTCGGGGTGACGTTCCCTCCAGGGTATAGGGTGTCAAATTGCAAAGGATATAAGCAAGGCTCTGCTTGGTTGAGGATGCAAACTGCTTGGCCCATGGTTTATAACGCAAAGCAAGAACTGGTTAAAGGCTCAATACTGCAAGCAAGGGCATGAGATGAAATCACAATTTAACGCCAAAAATGTCCTGTTTTATATATTTTAGTCTACTTGGTGTGAAAAAGGGGTAAACTTGTGCCAAATAGACATCTTTTCAAATCCAATTTACGAGTGTGAAAAAGACAAGTTCACTCGGCGATCTTTTCCATTTTTTATAGCGAGTCAAAAAAGAGCTTAACTAAGACTCATGATCTTTCAAATTCAAATTTAATGAGTGTGAAAGGGACAAATCACTCGGCGATCTTTTCGATTTTTGATAGTGAGTCGAAAAAGAGCTTAACTGAGACTTGTGACCTTTCAAATCCAAATTAACGAACGTGAAAGGAACAAATCACTCGGCAATCTTTTCACTTTTTGAACGAGTCGGAAAAGGGCTTAACTTGGACTCGTTGGGAGATTATAGGTGGAAAGTCACAGAGGAGGCCAAGGATCCCGTGTGGACCTTCTGTGGAATGTCGGTATCTTACGAAGAACCGACACAAGCTTGGGAAGACCCAAAGCTCTCCAAGTCGAGGAGGGAAAAGTGATAATGGAGGTTATCGTCTCCGTGTTATATCAGATAATGTATCTTCCTAGAAAAGACATAGGTGGAGGCATTAGATACCCCATAAGACCATCCCAATCAAAGGTAACCTCATCAAGACTTGGAGGGAGAGAACTTAGGAAGAGTAAAACTCTCTCTTATTCAGAAGTTGAAGTGCTATAAATTCTAAGGACATGGCATAGAAGGTATAGAACCAGAACTGGGAGAGCGGGAGCGGACAAAAATTGTATTGGCATGACCACTTCCTTAGACTTGTCACTCTCCAAGAGAAGAGTGGGTTCAGTTGAATATTGCATCGATATGACCACTTACTCAACCATTGGTTGAATAGGATGTGAGACAATAAGGTCAAGAGGTGCATCACCCCAAAAAATAGGAGTGTTGTCGGTTGAAGATTGCATCGACACAACCATTGGTTGAACAAGATGTGAGACAACAAGGTCAAGAGACGCATCACCCCTGAACATAGGAGAGGTGTTGGTCGAAGATTGCATTGACACGACCACAGGTTGAATGGGATGTGAGACAACAAGGTCAAAGGATGCATCAACCCTTAAAGGAAAAGGGGTGTTAGTGGAAGATTACATCGGCATGACTATTGTATCAACCAAAGAAGGAACAGAGTGTTGTGAAACCATAGATGCCTCAGAACTCGAAGGGCCATTAGGTGAGCCCCACGCTTCTGGTATCCCCGTAGTAACATGACACAAATGAGTAAGGTGACTTCCTTCACAAGTCTTGCAAATGAATCTAGTCTTACATATGAGATGTCTAGGCTTCTCAATCAGATGAATGCCCCCAACATGACTTGTAGTGGCTAGTGACATGCTCTTAGTATGACTTGTAGAGGCTAGTATAAAATCTCCAACATGACTAGCAGAGGTTGGTGATGGATCCCCAACATGACTAGCAGAGGCTGGTGATGGATGTGCAGTGTGACTAGCAGTGACCAGACATGTGCCCCCAGCATGACTTGCAACAGCTGGTTGTAGGTCTTCAACATGACTCGTAGAGGTTATCGACCAATCTCCAACATGACTAGCAGAGGTTGGTGATATAATGCTAGTATGACACGCAGTGACTGGACTTGTTCCCCCAGCATGGCTTGCAGTGGCTGGTTGCAGGTCTTCAACATGACTTGCAAAGGTTGTCGACCAATCCCCAGCATGACTAGAAGAGGTTGGTGATATACTGCCAGTATGACAGGCAGTGACTGGACTTGTGGCGGTAGTGAATTGCGGCATTTGAGTCTAAGGTGTATGGAAAGATTGGTTCTGAGAAATTGCAGGATAGGAAGGATCTTGGTTTACACCCTGTCCCTATCTGGCAGGACAATATCCTCCTCCATATTGATTCATAAAGGATTGTAAGGGCATCATCACCAAGGAAGTCGCTTGCAAAGAGGAAGCGACATGACAAGGGTTACTCATGTGAGGATATATGTTTCCCCCAGAAGAAGGAACTTCATGAGGGGGTTGCCCATACTATAAACATAACTCCCCCCAGATGAAACACCAGAGGGAAGACGAAGGTCCACCACGGGAAAATTGTTCGTAGGAACCGACATAACGGAAGAAGGATAAGTGGATGGAGTGTAACAAGTAGAAGGATTTCTTAATTGGGCACTTACTTCTC
>JASDQU011442380.1:12390-22652 GCA_032191745.1 Picea mariana | reverse complement strand
GAGAAGTCGACCCTGCCAGTGAAGAGACACCTCCTTTCAGCGCTTGCTAGTTTGTATAAATACAGGAAGCCAACCACTCATTTGTTCACTCACTCATTCGATCATCCAGAGTGCAAATTTGGAGCTGCAGTTGGAGAAGAAGGAAGAGAGAGAGGCACATTACTTGAGAGAGGACTTTCTGTAGTGTTTGGTTTATTCTCTTGGCATTGTATTCGCTATCTATATTAAGGAAGTTTTTGCTGGGTTTTCTCCCCCATGATGGTTTCCCAAGATAAATGATGTGTCTCTTGTGATTATGTTTCTCTCAGTGATCCTATCTATGCTATGGTTATCTAGTCAATTGAAAAGAAACCTAATAATAGTTTAAACTTTAACATTGATGAGGTGGAGGAGGGTTTCGTAGAGTTTTCCACTAGCACTAGGAGATTTGGAGGCCATGATGTGCTTAGAGACAGGGTGGCTAAGAAGCCCTATGCTTGGTGGACAACTCATGGGGCAACATGCCCTCCTGTACAATAGTTAGCCATAAGGCTCCTCTCTCAGGTTACTTTATCCTCTTGTTGCGAGAGGAATTGGAGCACATATGAGACACAAAGGACATGAAGGACTTCTAATACGTATTTCCATGTCCTCTGTGACCACTAAAATTTTATGTAATCATGATTGTCATCAAGGAAAACCTTATACCAGTTCATATACCTGTGCAAGGAGGCATCTTTGTGGGGTATTGGAGAGTGATGAGAATAAGGGGGGCATTGGGATCTCAATTTTCCCAAAGGTATCAAAGGAAGAAAGACAAAAGTACATCAAGATAGAGGAAGTTGCGCAAATAATGCATGGTCAAAAAAAAAAGGTTCAACCTGATGCATCATTTATATTTGGTGGCAACACATCTACATCCCCTCATGCTATTGGAACCTTGGGTCATGTTGGGGGTGGATCTAAAAGAACAATAGTTTATTTCCTTGATATTGGTGGCAGGGATGAGGTGGATGCAAAAGTGGTGCAGTTTCTCTATGCTTGTGGTGTACCATTCAATGTTCTTCGCTCCCCCTATAGGCACAATATGGTTAAGGCTATCAATAAAGCCCCCAAAGAATACAAGGGCCCCAAGTATGAAAAAGCTAGAGTTGTGTTACTAGATAGGGCAAAAATTCAAAGAGCTCTGACACGGTTTATAGATTAGTGGGTGGACTGTGGGGTATCCATTGTATGTGACGATTAGACAAATGTTAGAAACCAACATTCATAAATGTCCTTGGTGTTTTGGTTAGTGGTGTAGTGTTTCTTGCAACGCATGACTCCTCGTCATTCATTTAATCTGCTCAAAACATTTCAGACTTCCTACTGAAAACCATTAGTGATGTTGGTCTTTCAAATATGATTCAAGTAATCATTGATAATGTAGCAAATTGTAAGGGACCAAGAAAAAATAGCGAGCGGGTTCATCAACACATCTTTTGGTCTCGGTGTTTGGTGCACACGTTGAACCTTTTGATGCATGATATTGTCAAGCATAAAAGACTTGGTGAAATCTGCACTTATCTCCATTGTGTCATCAACACAACTAAGCATACAGATCAATAAATTTTGGCATTGACTATATTCCATAACAAAAAAAAACAAAATTATCCATGTTGTTCAACAAACTGGGATATTTTGAAGTAAACAAAGATAAAATCAAGCCTTGCAATGATTATTATCACTATCTTTCGCATCTGAGAAAATGGGAAATTCATGTTTATATAATACAATTTGCAAATACAGTTAAAGAAAAACGACGTATCTAGTGTTTAGGGCATTGATTATAGCAGAGCTAAACTACATTTTGGATTTTAAGTTGCGCAAGTGGGCCCCAAAATCAGTGCATGGTTGCGTTGGAGTTTGCGTTCTGCACGAGGATGTTGCTTCCAATGAAAACGATCTTGTGCATATTGATGATGAAGCATGCGGATGTGAGATTGCCGTCTAATGTTAGGCAACTCAAGGAGGCGCTGGAAATCTTGAAAGGAACGGAGCAATAGAGCATCTGGGCGGAGACCAATTTCTATACTTTGCTTCTGCAAGTTTGTGCCAAGTTGCATTCACTTCCACAAGGCAAGCATTTGCATTCTCATGCCACTCAAACCTAGATTGCACAAGATATTTATGTGATAACAATCTCATCAACCTAAATGTCAAATGCAGAGRTTTGGGGTGCACTCAATGTTGTTGATTTCTTKATCAGGTGCTTCATTCTTATTGTGTGTTGTATTCYTCTCTTTCAGAAATATATTGATTCATATTTTGTTTTATAGGTTTAGGATGTATAGCAAAATAAGAGCATATTTTGAAATCAATTACGTTGATTTAATTTTATCCTATGCTTCTAGATAATTTGATTATGCTCAAGAGAAGGTTTGCTATATGTTGAATCCTAACAAATGATATTTTTCTATTTTTAATGTTATAAAGTTTTAAAAGAATAGAAAACTTGATGAAGTGGGGATTCAAATACTAAAACCAAAGGTAATTGTTGGGTCTTTCATTGCATTAGGGATGTTTCTTTCTGTGTTTGACATTAGTAAAATCTAGAAAACTTCAAAACTTTGGAAGTTTTCTATAGTATTATCTTAACCAATGTATTTAGTGAGCCATTGTTTGAAAAGTAGGGTTTGAGTTTGTTTGTTCAAAAATAATAAAGATGAACTTTAGATGAAGATGGCTTAGGTATGAAAATTGTTTTTTCAAAGATTTGTAGTATTATCTTAACCAATGTATTTAGTGAGCCATTGTTTGAAAAGTAGGGTTGAGTTTGTTTGTTCTAGTTGTTATTTGAATAATGAAGATGAACTTTAGATGAAGATGGCTTAGGTATGAAAATTGTTTTTTCAAAGATTTATAGATGACATTATTTGATGATATGATTTGTATTTTGGTAGAGCTTTTGAGTGAGCATCATGAATAACATTTATTTCCAAGGCATGTTCTTAGATTGCATGTGTACAAAGGCTACCTTCTGTTTTAGACTAGTTTTTGTAATTCACATTTATTTTATATGTTTTTGTACAAGGAACAATGCCTAGTGAGTGTTGTTCCAGACTCTGTACTTAAGGCTTAGAAAGTACAGTGTCTAGGCATCCGAAAGTGAGTAAAGGATAAAGAAAGGGAAAGCATTAACCTACGGGAAACGAAGCTAAGGTTGATTTCCAGGTTGTCGTTGTCTAGCCTCTAACTGTTCCTGGATATTTATATCTCGCTCAATCATAGCCCACTAACACTCAAGTTCTACTCGGGTATTGGCTGTTTTAAGAATAGTATCAAAAAGGTTCAAAGCATTATGTGTTTGGTCCGATAAACCGGGCTCAATGTTAGGCTGTCTTACAATAGGGACAGTCATAGAGGAACAATAAAATTAAAAAAGAAGTTTCAAAGTTTTAAATGCTGTCTCAATTTGATCGTATAAAAGATAACTATCCGATTTATTGTTAAAGATAAATTACAAACCAAAGGCCTTTTCCCGTAACTGTGTTATCTAGCAAATAAGTAGTGTGTGTGAAAATGCGAGAAAAACATAAAGCTGTTTATAATACGAGGCTCCTATCAAGGGAGAATCTCGCCTTGTAAACAGAAGAAGAAAAAGGGTGAGAAGAAATCTGACGAATGCACAAAATATGAAAGTCTAATGAGTCCACAGGTCTTGTACCTGCTGATAGCCGATATAGAAAAAAAACTATAAACTCTATAGACAATTAAAATTAATCACCACAGTAGAGGTTCTACTAAATTGCAGTGTAACATTCATCAAACGTATATGTGCGAAATGAAATTGAACAAGAAAACAGAGAGGAAACAAACTCATAACACAGTCTTGACTGAATCAGGAGTCTTTGGATTGCTTTGTATTAATATTCAAAAAGAAGGATCTCTATTACAATTGACCAAAATAGGTCCAACGATTGTTCTTTCTACAAAATGTATATTTATACAAATTTCTATAGTATGGAATCTCAAACGTTCCAACGGTTTTCGGTTACAACAAAGGAGATTAATCGTTTCAATTCTTGGTTTCTGTCCTTATTTGGTACCGGAAACTTGCCTCTTCACCTGCTCTGTGCAAATGATGCACTTCTCCACCAGCTGGGATATTAACTTAGAAGGTTCTACTTGATTGTTGGCCTCGAAGGTGTAACAATCCTTCGCCAATTTTGACAACTTTTCCTCCACCTGTTGGTCTTTGGCGTTGAAAGAACATAATTGTACACTCGGTTTAATCAACCATTTATCTATTTGGACCATGTCCATCTGGGTTATTTATGATATTTCGACCAATTCTCTTTCTTCATTTTCCTTGATCTTGAGCAGATGTTTGGTTGTATTGATCTGGCCTAGTGTTTCAGTGCTGCCTTCATCGTTGGAACTCAGCCAACTTCCATCTAGAAAACCAAAGGTTTCTTCACAAGATTTTCTTATCTCTCTAGCTTGTTGTCTACCTTCGGATATGTCACGCTCCCATTCTTTCAACAAGATGTTACCTTGGATCTGCTCCGAGATAGAAAACCTGGAACTACTGCTTGTCTCCCTTCTCGTCGTGGCTATAATAGCCTCCTGGAAAGCAATTCGGGTTGCCCCAACGTCTTTTTATCTGAGAGTGAGGTTTTCCAAGACTTGATCAATGAGTTGGTAGTTGTTTTGAATCATTTCTACCTTAGCAAGTAGGCCTTGTTGAGCTGTCGACACTCTTTTTCTGATTTCTATAGCTTGGGATTGAAATATCCCGATATCAGTTACTTGGCTTTCGACGAAGTCTAATTTGACTTGTAGCTACTCTATCAATTCTCCTTGCCGGTTTACCTGTGTCTGACTTGTTCGAGCCATCATCTGCGTCTGTTCGAGGTCGGATTTGAGCCGCTCAATTTCCTTTTGATCAGCTACTCTAGTTTGTTCCAAACCTATATTCACCTGATCTGTGGCAGTAGCCTCTGTTGTAGCTAGTTTAGCCTCTAATGTTTTGATTAAACGATTTTTTCGCTTCAGCTGATCCTTTAGGGTCCCGACTGAATATTGGTTGGCTATAGCGAAATCCCCCAATGTTCCTGCAATTTGAGTTGCAAATTCTTGCTTCTTCACATCTTTTCCATCGGCTAAGATTTTGAATTTCTTGGCTACCTTACCTGCCTCTTGATAAAATTCCTGTTTCACGACAACCTTTCTCTTCTTATCAAAGAAGAATTCATTCGGAGGTAGCTCTTCTGTTGTTATGGGCGTTAATTCTTGGCCAAAAACCTACCTTGCGTCCGGGACCCCTTTCGTGGACTATAGAGGGGTAATAGAAATGATGGGATTGCCGACCTGCTTAGATGATTTCCTTGGAGTAACAACCGAGGTTGGCTCGCTCGGAGGGTAGGACGTCTCGGCTTCCCATTTCGGGCCCCCAGTTTTCTCTTTCCTGTCTTGGTGTTCTTCTTGGCTGGGTGTTGAATCTTTGGAGCTTTCAGCTTCCATTTCCTGCACCTCTACGGTCGTTGTATTCTCACCTTGTAATACTGGGGGAAGGCATCTCCGCCGATGTTCTTGGAATTTGAACACATCGTCCCTCTCTTCAGGCGACAGGGCTTGTATCCGAGCCAAAACCTCGACATAAGATCTCGCGCCTCGGAACATGTCATCATGAGGTGAATTCTCGTGCTCAAACCTTTTGAGGCCACAACTAGCCAAGTGATTACTCACGACCCTGTGTGGGTCATGTTTCTTAAATTCAATGTGAACCAATTTAATGTCTTCCAAGGATGCTGCTTCAACGTTTGCATGCCCGAAATCTAATAAATAATAGGTGTTCAAATGAATAGGGAATGGTGGCCATACCTTCTTCGAATATCCCTTAAGATCTTTGCTCACGCCACCAATCATGGTTTGCTTGGCGATCTCACCACAAGCCAGTCTATCGGGTATAAATAATGGTAGAGCATGCGGAGGGACAGAAGCGTCGAAAACCATGAGGTATGAAAATTCTGCTTCCATGTACCAGTCGGCCACACTTCTCAAATTTACCATGATGTTATCTGAGATCCTGGGTGGTGGATTATTGAAGATACTGACATGCATTGGTACCATTACCCAATTGAAAATTTCATATATGAAATTTGAAGCCTTGTCCTCCCACAGCTTTGAATGGTAGACGTGGATAGGCTCAACATTCGATGGAGACCAGCTCCAACTCATTAAGGGAAAATGCGTCATGCAACACATGACGTCCATGATGTATGCAAACATAAAAAATGAAGCGGCTTTCCTGCTCGCCCTCTGCGTTCGATATTCTATAATCCGACTAGTCAGACTATCTGACAATAGTTTAGCCCAGTCGAAGGAACAACCTTCTGTGACTGTATGTATCAGAGGGACCCATGGGAGGAAGAAATGTGTGGTGTCTTCCCTCCCATACAATATACAAGTCATCATTGCTATGTATTTGAACTATGGTTCCAAAGAAGATATGGAATAAATTCCGTTGCTATCGGCCCTGAACTTCGTGGGGTGTGAGACCCAATCCTTGATCAAATCAGATAAGCTTTTGCTGTATTGCTCGCATTCCTTCTGTTTAAAATGCTCAAGAAACTCGACATTATATGTGAAATTCGACGTGGGTGAAAACTTGTACATTGCTTGCAATTGTTCCGGTCTAAAGGTCCCAATAGTGACCTTCTGCTCATTGACGATGGTTCTGGTTAGGATATCTACATGGTCTAGCACCCATCGGATCATATCATAGTAAGGAAGTAGACGTGGCCTGGCCGCTACTTTATGCATTTATGCTTGGACAACGATCTTTTATTTGGTGACCAGGTCGTCCTTCTCATTGTCACTGGAATCATCAGAACAGTCTACCAATTCGGACTGCAAAATCTTAGAAATATACGACTAGGTTTTGACTGAATCAACGCTTTGGGATGAAGTATCAGAGACATTATCCGAGCCTTACCCTGAAATCTCAGCACTTTCCTTGAATGCTTTTCATGGGGCCATCACTGGGGATTCAGATTTAGCTCTCTTGCGATAAAAATATGTATACATACAAAAATCAATTTGCTGAGGAAAGTTTCTCTGCGTAAAATAGAAATGAGCTTTGTGACACGGAAGAGAAAGATCTATATCTTTGACCATTTAAAACCTTGACGTCCTTATGAACAGAACGATCAAATAAATTTTAGAGACAGATTTAGCAATAAAAACCAAATCCTTACTTGCCGCTTCGCCTCATTCCCAATTAATGCCATAAATTTTGATGGTTCATGACACAAGTTGGCGTAAGAAAAATTTAAATTTACCTCGTAGACTGTGCATATTATTATTTTCATTAAATGCTGCTTAAGCTCGTTTAGTTTCTTTAATATGGCTTTCTTAAAATTTAATCGACCTTTCAGTGTTCGCCTTGTCGGGAATTTTCACTCTAACCTTTTGACCCTCTAAAACCCAATATCACGATGATTGGATTTAGTTGAGCGAGAACATAAGTAGGATTAAGCATTTAATTAATCATGTTTTAATTTATATCGCGAATTCGCGACTCGGGGCTTCGAAGGTATAGTTTCCAGGAGGAGCGTATGCCGAGTCGCGAAATCTCGAGATCGCGATGATGTGATCTACTTAAATTAGAAGATAAACCAGATTAAGTGTTTTAATTAATTAATATTTGAGCAATATCGTGACTTCGCCACTCAGGGTTTCGAAGGTATAGCTTTTGGGAGGCGCATACGCCGAGTCACGAAATCCCGACGGGCTTTAACCATGGTCAAAATTAACCACCCCTGACACTAACCCGGGTTACTTATGTAAAAGTCTCGTGGCTTTGCCTATCAGAGTTATGACGGTAACGCTTTTGGAGAGAGTGAACGCCAAGACGCGAAATCCCGACAGCACTTGACTGGGGTTTAAGGAATTTTACTCTTAGCTTTAACCTGAGGTAAGATTTTAACAACTTTTCGTGACCTCGCACATCGGGGCTTGTAAATCTTGTGATTTGTAACTCCCGAAGCGCGATATCCCGAGGTACAAAAAGTAAAAATTTTCGTTTAACGATAAGAGGTGGTGACTTATGAAAAATAACATCTTATGCTATTTCGCATGTCGGGACTACTGAAAACTCTAGTTTGTAAGTGTCATGAAGTGAAAGAGAACTTAAATACCAACATTTGACTTTAAAAATTATATTTAAACCAGTTGAAAAAGGTGGCTCCAACAGTGAGCATGATGAACTTCTAGGCCACAAAGTTGTAGGTGATATTATTTTTACATGAAACTCAAAGTTTGGTGTAGGGTTTTTTAGTCCTCCTTTGTATCATGATATTTATTCCAATTTCAATTGAGGATCTTGCACAACATGGATATATTCTTAAGGTAATTATATCTACAATAGCAAAGATTTATATTACCACATCAAGTTGGTGCTTACAAATATAGTCTAGTGACATTTGCAACTACTCTATCTAGAGTTAAGATTTGTCGGTCTTGGTCTTGGTTCTAGACTACAAATGACAATGAAAAAATAAAACATATACATTTTGACATCAAATACAAAGCCATATATAGCTATGAACACCCCTAATTTTTTTTTTCTTCTTCTGTTATGTATTCTACGGTTGAAAATGTTCAAGTTACAAGTTCATGTGGCTTCCAAATCGAAGAGGACCAAATAATTTCAATTTAAAATTTAATAGATGACAAAGGATCTTTGTTACTCCACTATGCTTGAATATCAATTTCATTGTCATTTCTTTGGGATGTAGAGTCTCTAAAATTTGCATAGTGAGCATTGTCATTGTTATTACATGCTAATTTGTTTTAATTTTTCGAAAGCATCTTGTCCTTGTGCTATCTTTCCACTCAGATTTTAAAACTTTTTAACCATCTCTGTCAAGCTCCCATCACCTAAATCCTTCACTCGAATAATTATCTGAAATAGTCATGTCCTCCATGAGTCAAAATTGGTAAATATCCCAAACCTATATCTAGCCTTAATTCTGATCTAAATTCCTTGGTCCCGTCACTTCATTCATTTTTACCCTTATTATCATATTCCCGTTGAAAATTAAAAATATTCATTTTATTAAGCTTAAGCTCCCTTATCCTATCCACAAAGTCATGTGATGAGCCTCATATGCCCAAAGTCCTTAGAAACATGGAAAAGAGTTTATTATTATTAATATAAATATTTTTATATTAAAATATTWATATTAATATTTAATTCAAGATTTAATTCAYGATYGTAAGTCATGGGAACGAATCTTAATTTTTAATATTAAAAAGTCAAATGGTGGATGGAGGGCGCATATCCATTTCGRGGGTTGAAAGTAAACATAGGTTAATTTTTYGAAGTGGTCCTGAAATCCAAACCATTGTTTTGGTGTTGGAGCWCGTGTCCTTAAATGATGCATTTCGGAGGTAAAGGTGATGTGGATTAAAACCACTCTTCCCAAGTTACAAAACACTATTGCAAGCCATTTGATATATTGGTTGGGTTTCATTAAGGTATGGTTTGATGCATTTCAAAACAAATCATGGAGTTTCCAATGCCATAAAAAATTTCTTCCTCACGGTGAAAAAGTTTTACAAAGGTAAGATTTAAATTTTACAGAGAAGAGAAATTAATGTTTATTGTTATGGAAAATAATCATAAAGAAGAAAATGTACATGAACTGAAGATTTGGACAATTGTTTATCCAAGGTTTTTACAGAAGTAAAAGGGAAGATCAAGGGATATTTTCACAGTTTACCAAGATGGTTTCCAAAACATGGTTTCCAAAACATGGTTTTCAAAACCACGGGAAACAAACCAGTAAATAGTTTTCACAGTGAAATGGTAAATTGGGAAAAACAAGACATGGTTTTCAAAACCACGGGAAGCAAGCAATAAATGAGTTTTCAAAACCACTGGCATGAATTAAAATATGGAAATTTAATTTTACACAATAAAAAATATTTGGGAATTATTTTTATTCAAATATATTATTACCAAATATTTAAGGAGAATATGAATAAATAAAATTAGATTTGAAAAAGCACAAGTGGCATTTCAAAGAGAATGTGGCAGTCAGTTTATGCAACAGTCGAGGATCAAAGCAGATTTACAGTTAAAAGGAGGTTATTGTAAAGCACAGACCCAAGAACATTAACCTTGTTCATTTTTTACACAGGTGTCATGGATTGGGAGATTCAAAGGAATCTTGGAGCCTTATTTTTCAGTTTCATGATTTCCTGTTCGAGACATGTTTTTGTGAAATGTATTA
>JASDQU011442378.1:13262-23528 GCA_032191745.1 Picea mariana | reverse complement strand
ATTTGGCCATCATCTTCACAAGTGCACCATCGATTCAGATATCTCTGGGATTATACACATAGATATCTCCAGAGGAGATTCGTTTTCTTATCAACCTTATTTTTCACCTTCTTCTTCATGATACTGATCACTTTATATAGTTTTCGCCCTTATTAAGACCATGGGTCGAAACCATTCAACGCTAATGGTATTCCCATTTTCTACTCCACGGGCTCTTTAATATTCGACTGGGGGGTTAATATATCGATGTAATGAACCAATAATGCAAAGGGAAATCGGGTCCCTATTGCTCGAGTCCAAATTGAGTCCCTATTGCTTGCTCTAGGGAAATCGGGTCCCACATAAAAACTTTGAATTAAACCCATGCGCCCATCCGACGGTTGTTACCACAATCCCTTACCTTATGCAATCTGACAGATTTCAAGCCCATTGTGCCTAAGCACCCCGAAATCTATCCATAGATCATCACAGAGTTGCCTATCAATACCCCAATTGCTCTGGGTATTCTTCTCCTGACAGAGTATCACCAAAACTCAACCATACACTGATTTTCTTTCTCCTTCTTCATAAATTTTATATTTATACATGAAAACTCTTCTTCCTTTGCCATCAATGACACCTTTGCCATGAATGACAATATTTCCAACAAGTGAATTGATTTCTGAGTTTTGATAAGTTTGTTTATCATTGGAAATGACTTTGACATGGTTTGATTATCAAAACAGTCATGAAATCGAATATGGTTATGATTTTGTTATACGATTTGATCGTGCCTAGTTTATCAATTAATCAATTTTCATTGGATTTTCTTTGTTTGTCTGTTGGTTTGAGTTAACGAAATCAAGGTTTTTCTTTCGATTGGATTTTGTTTGTATATGATCTAAACAGAAGGTTTTTATGCTAAAAATGGAGCACGACCATGTTTTGATTTGATATGATTTCGTTATGGTTGGATTATATCGGCTTTGATTTTATGGTTTTGATTGTTATGATCTTTCAATATGTTATGAGATGTAATATTCTAAATCAGGAATGCAGCTCTGTTCGACTCAGATTTGGAAAAAACGACTCTGTTCTGTGTGGAAACGATATTCTCATTTGGCCTGTGTAAAAGATCTCTGCACCCAAATCCTGGAACTGTTTTAATTTACAATGACTATGACAAACTCAAATTGTTCGATACGCTCTTGTTTTAATTGGATTATTAGTTGGATTTGTATCAGAAATAGAATTCATGCTGTTGTGTTGATTTTAATTTTCAAAACGAGTTTGCTAACTCAGATCGACTTATGTTATCTCTGTCGGATTAGTATGATGAAATTTGGTTAATAGTTCATCTCGAAATGAATTGAAAAATGATTTCGTTGAATACACACCAGTTTTGATTTGATGGATCGTTTGTTTATGTAATACAGTTGTATCAAATCTCAAAATGATCTTGTTGTTTTCGTATGGATTCGATCGTGTTTCCTATTGATGAGGCAGCATAAATGATTGCCTATGATGTGTTTAATTGTTTCGATTTCAATTTGATATGAAACGATTTCATTATTGTTCGATGCGATTTTGTATATCTGAATTCTTAACGAATTAAACAGAGTATAGCTATCTAGTTTATCATTTGATTTAGTTTGTTCAAATTGCATACAAGTGTCGACTTGAATAAGGCTTTTAGAAATCAAATATCTTTTGATAGTTTGAATGTATTTTCAAAGATTTGAATTGATTTTAATGTTGATTCTCTGTCTGATTTAGACCAGCTACAGAATCGCAAGATTCTGTAGCTAGTCTATAGAATTAGATTTTTATCGTTTTTATCAATAAAATATCCTCCTAACTTATCCATTTTTTACCCTTTTCAGGTACATCCGAATTGCATTGGGCATGCTGCACAGTCTAGGAGATATTTGTGTGATTTAGTTTTTATTTTAGGTTCCTAGTTTAATCAGACTTGGGATATCTTCCCAGATTCTCTGTAAACAGTTTTGATAACCTATACAGGGATGTTTTACCCTGTAGAAGGTCTTTAAATACTTATTGTTTTTTGTAATATGGATCATCCTCACTTGTGGGAGAACCAGGCTATGGATTTCTAATACAAACTGAGACAAGAGTTGATGTTTTGCTACAGCTTTCACTTTCATAATATCAATATTTTGTTTCAAGTTTATGCATGTCAGTTTGCAGTTGATTATAGACTACTTTAGCTATCGTAATCTATTGTAGGATGATATGATCTGATTAATGTGATCCATATCTGATCTCTTTCATTATTTTAAAAGTACAACAATTATTTGGTTTCAATTAATGAATCACAAATTTCTCTTCTTTGTTGATTGGATCATTCTGTATAGATCTTTGCATGCAGATTTATCTAACTGTGAAGATTTATAAATTATAAGATTGTTGTGAATTTTTTATGCCTTGTTTGTCCTGTAATCATATTTGAAGAGAACTGCAGCTTTTATTTACGAGAAGCTCCTGGATAATTTGGTGCGGGTTTCCTCCCTCCGATCAGCTAAGACAATCATCATACACAGGACAAACCTAGAGCATTTCTTCAGGTTAGTTTGTTATTTATTTGATAATTAATTTGTTAGTAAAATTTAATTAGTTTAGTTAGATATATGTAGATTAGATAAATGTAGTTTAGATTTGTTAGTATTTCAGTTGCTTATTTAGTTAGTTTTCAGTTTATTTCTTTTTCACAAAATTATAAAAAATCAAAAAACAATAGCTCTCCCTGTCTTAGGACAGAACATAAATGAGTTTTTCAGGTTTTCATTCAAATCGGTAAATTGTAAATATTGTACATTTTGTGAATAAGATTTATTTCTGTTAGTAGTTGGATATTTAATTTCTTAGAGTTAGCATAGTATTAGATAGTAGATTGTATATATAATAGTTAGATTAGTTTATTAGTTTATTTTAATAGTTATTTTTAATTAGATTAGTTTATTAGTTTGTTTTAATAGTTGTTAGATTAGTTAGTTTAGAGTAGTTTTCTTTTTGTTTCTTAGGACTTAGATTGGCTAACGGAGCCGCTAAACCCGTCAGGGTGGTTCATTCCAAACGGCTTGGGTTATTAGACAACCCCGGACCGGTTCCACTCTCCTAGTTGACGGATGATCAATTTCGCCCGTCAACAAATGGCGCTAGAAGGAGGGCCTGAAATTAATTAATGGCACGAGGTGGTCGTAAGACTCCTCCACCACCTAATTGCTCACCTATAGTGAAAATAAGTCATTCGAATGATAACATTCCCCCTCAAACAACAACCACATCAAACGATGATCCACAGATCGCAGTTGAACCAGTAACTCCAAATCCCGCAGGTGGTGACATACAAGAGATTGTTTGGCAATCTCTCATAAAAACTCATAGTGCCTTAGCCCATTTAAGACAACCAAACCATCCTTGGGGCCAACCACTAGATTTCTCTGATATCAGAGAACATCGTGGAGGCACTAACCTCACCTTAAATCCTATAGATCCAATCGACACTCCTGCTACATGAGGATCTGGTATACCTCCCTCACCACCTCCATCATCTCCTTCCTTTTCTGGAGGAGATTCCTCTGACGAATTCAGTTCCCCTTCACAACCTTCCACACCCACTACACCAATGGCAAATCAGAACAACCCTGCTAGACCTTGGCTTGACCAGGATACCGTAGTTGTACCTGGAGCACAACACCCCTTACAACAACATCCGGAGAAATGGCTTCCCAAGTTCAACCCTGACTCTAAATAAGTCGTCGAAGATCACATTAAAAAGTTTATGTTATCCATTAGACTCCGCAATGTCGAGCATGAAGACGTTGTCTGTAGGTTGTTCCCCTATACTTTCGAGGGCAATGCATCTACATGGTACTTTGCCCAGCAACCACATACCATCGTGTCCTGGGATAAGTTTGAATCCTGCTTTTTGGAAAAATTCAGAGATGATAAGACTCCAGAAGTTCTAGTTATGGAGATTTCTAGCTTAAAAATGAACCCAAAAGAGAAAGTTAAAGACTTTAATCAAAGATTCTTAACACTTAAAAACTGAATCCCTACTGATTCCATGCCTGCTGAGAGTCTTATAATAGCATACTACACTAAATCTTTGCATTAAAGTATAGCTATTTGGGTTAAACGATCTAAGAAAGCCACGTTGTTAGAGGCCTTCGAAGAGGCCAGCCAGATTGAAAAAGACATACTTAGCTTGAAAGATACTACTAGCAACGAAACAGAAACTAGCTCTTCTTCCAAAAAGAAGATCGAAATCCTCCCCAGACCTACCCAAAGTAAAACACAACCTGAAAACTCTGATTTATAAAACTTAACTAAAGTCGTCCAAAAACTGTCAAACCAAGTCATAGACTTGAAAAGGACGATCGAAGAAGCTTCTTCGAGCAAAGGGCCTTACAAACCTCCGTTCAGGAAGTATTTTCCCCCCAACCGACCTAATCCTACTACGAAGGGCCTTAATCTAGAAAGTCTGCAATATGCCTTACAAACAATTCTAGAAGCCCAAGATAACTTGACACCTCCTGAGATTCCTAAGGAAGTAGTTGAACAAGAGACAGCTCAAGAAGAGGAGTCTTCTCCAAACATTTTTGGACACTTCTCGGATAGCATCTTTCAAGCTAACTTCGAGACAGTTCATCCCTACAATACTAGGAGTAAGACAGCAAACAAACCTTCTTCTGAAAACACTACGACTTTGCCCCCAAAGCAATCTAAATCAGTTGAGACTAAACAGAGTAATGTGAACCCCAACTTAGATTATGATTTAGTTGAAGATCTTAAAAAGTTAAGGGATAACATTTATGTTTATGAGTTATTAAAATTTCCGTTTTTGCTACAAAAAATGTTACAGAACATCTTAGAGAATAGTAAAAACGGTAATTCACATGGTAACAAGGTTGTCCAGAACAAAGTTCCTCAAAAGACTTCCACTAAAAATAACCCTGATCCTCAAGATAAAGGAAGCCTACCTGTAAGTAATGTAAATAATGTAAATAATGTAGATAAATTAGCTTTAGAAAATGCAAGTAAAAAACCTCAAGCTACTACCCTTAGTACTCGCAAAAATGTACCTCCATTTTTGTTAACTTTCAAAATATTTAATAGAAACGTGCACAACTGTATGGTAGACTCAGGAGCAACATCCAATATAATGTCGTGGTTTGTATGTCAGAAGATTAATGCTAAGGTTGAACCATGTACATTAAAAATCATCCAACTTGATTGAACCAATGTTAAAGTTATAGGCGAATTAAGAAACGTCCTTATAACATTATCGTCTAACCCCAAGGTTCATCAAGTAATTGATATTATCGTTGTGGATATTCCAGAAGTGTATGGCATGTTTTTAAGCAGGGACTGGTCAGAGCAGTTACATGGCTATTTCTCAACAGATTGGTCTCACCTGTGGCTTCCAGAAAATGGCAAGCCCAACCTTAAGGTAAATCATGAATGCTACCTTAAACTCACAGTCACAGATTTGAATGACCCCAATGAACCATTTACACCTTCTGTTGATTCACCCGAAGTACAAGGGATGGATACCTTTTTCGGTAATTTCATGGCCGAGACTTCAACTATCACCAATCCAGAACAGAAATCTGAGATTGTAGCATATGTGCAGCCAATAGCTTCTACACAACAGTCTCATACACCCGACGGAAATCAAATTTGGTCTCTTTATTTTGATGGGTCAAAGTCCAAAGAAGGAGTTGGTGCAGGCTACGTTATTATCGATCCGGCAGGTAACAAAACATTGATTGCATGTAGGTTAGAATTTGAATGTACTAACAATACTGCAGAGTATGAATCTTTACTGCAAGGTCTCAGAAAAGATTTAGACTTGAACATTCAAAATTTGACCGTCTTTGGCGACTCTGAAATAGTGGTTAGACAGGTAAGAGATTCTATCCACTGTCTTTCTCTGCATCTTAAAAGCTACCAATCCGAGGTATGGAATTTAATGAATAAGTTTGTTGCCTTCAATATAAATTCTATTCCTAGATTGAATAACTCTGAAGAAGATCTCTTGGCTAACGTAGCTTCTAAACTCTTTCTTGCAGAAGGCTTATCCCCGGATGCATTCTCCATCGAACTGTTGTTCCGGCCATCCGTTCCCGACAACATCACGAACTGGAGAGTATTTGACGACGATCAGCAGATTATTAAATTTCTGCATATGGAAGAAACTTTTCAAGGTGCGGTGATCGACGAACACACACATGATGACAATTTGCGCAATTTCACGGTAATACTAGATCTGAGAACTCCTGAATCTTCATCAGATATGGTAAATTCGATCCCTAAATCTGTATTTAGATTAGAGAAGTTTTATTATCTTCAAGATAAATTCAAAAAATCGGTTAACTGTAAAACTAATAGTTCCTCGTTATTATACGAAAAAGTAAACTTAGGGACTATTGATAATCTGCAGTGCATTAATCTAGGGGTAGGATGTTCTGAACAAGAAAAAATTTCCTTTATTAAATTGTTCAAATAATTTAAATATGTCTTTGCATGGACGTATGATGACCTTAAAAATTTCGACCCTAACATCATATAACATGTCATTCCTATGAAGCCTCAAACCTTACCCTTTCAACAAAAATTGAGAAAAATGCACCCTAAGCTCGAACCGACCGTTCAAAAAGAATTGAATAAAATCCTCAATGCTAAGATAATTTTCCTTGTTAGGCACACTCAATGGGTTTCTAACCTTGTCCCAGTCCGGAAGAAAAGTGGGGAAATCCGACTCTGCGTCGATTTCTGAAACCTCAATAGAGCGTCTGATAAAGACAACTATCCTGTCCCACCCATGGAATAGATCCTTCAGCAGGTATCTGGTTCTGAGAGGCTATCTTTATTAGATGGTTTCTCAGGGTACAACCAAGTCCTGATGTCTCCCCCAGACCAACTTAAAACTACCTTTCGCACCCCATGGGGCACCTATGCTTATCGAAAAATGCCCTTTGGATTGATTAATGTCGATGCCACTTTCCAGAGAGAAATGGACATTGCTTTCCAAGGCTTAATCAATCAGTTCGTCGTAGTTTACTTAGATGATGTCACTGTGTTCTCTAAGAACAAAACCGATCATCTAGCTCATTTACGAGCCGTTCTACAGCGATGTCATAAATACGGCATCTCCTTGAACCCTAAAAAATCCATCTTTGCAGTAGAACAGGGTAAACTCTTAGGATTTATTGTGTCAAACAAAGGGATAATTATCGATCCCGAAAGGACTCAAGCCATCGCAAAACTTCCCCCTCCTACATCCAAAAAGTCTATGCAGTCTTTCTTAGGCCAGATTAACTTCGTGAGGAGATTCGTCCCCAGTTTCTCCGAAATGGTCAGACCCTTGCAGAACCTAATTAAGAAAGACACACATTATCATTGGAAACCCTCAGAAAATCAAGCTTTTAATGCAATAAAGAAGGCTATAATAGATGCTCCCTCTCTCATGAGCCCCAACTTTTCCAAAGATTTCACACTCTACACTTTTGCTTCTGACTGCTCCTACGTCGCAGTCCTAACCCAAAAGAATGTCGAGAACAATGAAGTACCCATTGCCTTTATGAGCTCTGATTTCAAAGGTGCGGAACTAAAATACCCTACGGTAGATCAACAGGCCTACGCTATTTTCAAAGCAGTCAAACACTTCTGGTCGTATCTTTTGAAATCCAGGACGAAGATTATTGTCCCTTACCTAGCCGTTAGGAGCTTGTTAGTGCAGAAAGAGATAGGAGAAAAGAGGGCTAACTGGGTTACCTCTTTACAAGAGTACGACATAGAAATCACCCCAGATCAGATAGTGAGAGGTCAAGGGTTATGCAAGTTAGTTGTTGATTCAGTCGAAGGACAGCAAGAAGAAAACAATCTGTCAAAACTAGAACAGCACGATCATAATGCAATCTATTGTATACAGAACGCGGTCAGTCCCCAGTATGACGATACAAAATTATTTCTTGAACATGGATCATCCCCCCATCACCTGGATCCCACCAAGAGAAGAGTGTTGAGGTTAAAATATTCCTCCTTTCATTTGGTCAATGGTATCTTGTTTCGTCAAAATTTTGACAGCGTACTGATGCACTGTCTTGAAAAGGACGAAGTAGAAAAAGTCTTGCTAGAGTTTCATGCAAGAGAAGATGGAGGTCACTTCAGTGGTGACACCACTGCCCATAAGGTTTTGAGAGCCGGTTATTACTGGGCCATGCTTTTTAGAGATGCTCATGCTTTATGCCGTAAGTGTATCATTTGTCAGAAAGCATCAGGGCGGTTACAAAAACCAACCTTTCCTTTGCAGCCTGTTTCAGTAGACTTTCCTTTCCAGCAGTGGGGCCTCGATATCATAGGTCCAATCAACCCCCCATCATCACAATAGCATAATTTTATCATAACATCCACAGATTATTTCACCAGATGGTCTGAAGCCGCTGCGTTAAGAACCGTCAACACCAGTCAGGTAATTGCCTTCCTAAATTCGAATATCATCACTCATTTTGGTATCCCTGATTGTTTAGTATTCGATAATGCTTCTTACTTTTCCTCTCTTGAGATGAGTGAGTTCACTTTGGAAAAGGGAATTAAATTGAAGTATTGTGCTAGCTATTACCCCCAAGGCAACGGATTAGCAGAACCAACAAACAAGAACTTGATTAAAATCATCAAGAGAACGGTGGCTGAAAATCACAAAAATTGGCACAATGCACTATTAAACGTGCTGTGGGATGATAGGGTAACACCAAAAGCTGTTGTAGGTAACTCCCCCTTTTTTTTTGTCTACGACAGAGAAGAAATTCTGCCACCTCACATTCTTCTTCCTTCACTACATTTGTCACAAAAAATACAAGAAGAATATTGTCCCCCTTTGGAGAACCGAATTAACACTTTGATGAAGCTAGAAGAGGTAAGAACCCAAGCTAAACGTAAGTTAGATCAGCATCAACAGATAGTCAAAAGTTGGTTCGATTCTAACTCTGCCTCTGATAGGAACTTTGAAGTAAGTGACCTTGTCTTGAAGTGGGACAAACCGCATGAGGGAAAGGGAGAGCACACGAAATTTCAAAACTTGTGGCTTGGACTATTTTTAATAATTGAAAAGTTAGGTCCCAGCTCTTTTCGATTGCAGAATCTAGAAGGGCAGCCTGACACCTATCCGGTGAATGGTCAAGCCCTGAAAAGATACTTTGCTTGATAACAACCCTTGTATATTATGTACATATTTTGTTTTTGTTTGCTTTTGTTTTTTATTTCTCCTTTGAGTTTATCAGCTTGTGTTTTTGAAAGTACACATACCTGTATACTAAGTTATTCAGATAAGGACAACATAAAATTCCTTCGCTGAAATAACTGCTAAGAAAATTATATAAACATCAATTGTATATTTCTGAAATTTATATCTGTGTTGGCAAAAAGTCTGTTGTTTAAAAGAAGTTAACTGATTTCGATCTCTGAGTAAATCTTGTCATGATCATCTATTATCTTTTTACGCTGTCCCTATTCCTTAAGGGAATGACTCGGAAGATGTCTCCCTGCCTTAGGAAGTTGTTTTTGTAAATAAAACATCTCTGGATCCTAATAAAGGACAGTTCTAAAAAATTCTGATGAGGTCTGAAAAAATATGTTAAAATATCATGATTTTCAGCGTCACCCCGCTCAACTATATATCTTTGAAAGATAAACAAAATAAATTATTATAGAGCTGTGGGAAGTGCTTGTAAACCCATCGGGATGTTGAACAGGTCTGCTGGCAGTGGGTAAATGCATGCATGGCGCCAAGACAACTTTGTCGGGGTACTGAACAGGCCCGCTGGCAGTGAAGCAATGTCAGGTATATGAAAATTTGCAAATAAGAAACCTCTTAATGTCCTTTATTCTGATCTAGAACTTCTTGGCAGGATACAGATGTCAGAGTGGGTTAAATGGAAACCCTATCGAGGCTATGGATGCCTACTGGCAGCAGTGGCTCTGTCAACAGTATTGGAGATTTTATCTTTAATATCGTGACTCGCTTGTCTTAAGACTGTTATCTGTTTTCATCTTTTAAAACACTGCTAGAATAGTTGGTTAACGATGATGTTTATACGATTTTCTGGTTGTTGTTTTTGAGTTAGAATTATCTTTGCTATCCTAATATGAATTTGTTCTTTTGGTAGAGATAACTGCTTCTACCAGTGTGTCGCCATTGTTGGCAGCCAATTCACATGTTCCATTGTCCTTATAAGCTGCCTACACCAGTGTTTTGCAAACTTT
>JASDQU011442376.1:2213-23451 GCA_032191745.1 Picea mariana | reverse complement strand
ATTTTGTGTATCAAAGATGGCTATGAAGGATTTAACCATGGTTGCGGGATAAATCCAAGGAATTAAGCCTTGAAAAAATATTATTGGGTTAATAGGCCATGTTTAAAGCCATTAACTACAACATGAAACATTTAAAGGGGATCTTTTGCATACAGGTTGGATGAAGTTTCCATTAGGATTTTTTTTGTAGTAGGGATTTATGTTGGGGCCTTGACCATGATTAGGTGATGAAAATAGGGTCCTTAATCCATAAAGTATGATCACGGCCTTTAACTACAACATCATCCCTTTAAAGGGGATATTTTTCATATGAATGAGAAAGGGTTTCCATTAGGATTTTTTGTGTAGCCGGGATGGGTCTTCAGGCCCTGACCATGATTAGGGGATGAAAATAAGGTCCTTAATCCATAAATGAGTGTAAATAGTCTTATGGGACATGGAATATTCTTCAAAGAACTAAAAAAAAACTTTTAGAAATTAACTTTGTCGTGGAGGTGACCACCCTTCAAACGTGCATTTTTCAAAGACAGTAAAAGGTTAAATGATTGAATAACAGATAAACATCTATGACCACCGATATTGCTTGATTATATCATCACTCTATGATTTCAATGTTCAAATTGTTACATCTGCATTCTCAATCAAGGTATTTAGCATGTTTATGCATGGAAACAATTCCTCTTTGTATCCCACCTTGTGGAATCACAAGACCTTAACATTGAAATCCTTGGGTTCCTGTCCTTGGATTATTTTTCTGCTCACAATGATTTATGGAAGGTTCAACATCATTGTACATATCATAGAGGAATGAATAAGTAGGCTTTGAGGCAATGTTGAGTAGCAACACCATGTCCATGACACAATGAAAAGACACAATAAAAAGAATTGTAATGCTCTTTGTCATTAAGTGTATAACAAAATTACATTCACAGATATATACAAGCCATAGAAATATCCTTGTGTATATTATCAGCTATATAATGTACATCTAACTGTCTTATAGAATTATTACATGACATCATGAATTTCTTTTAGTCTTCTTTTTTGCTTTTTAGTTCTTAAGCAAATCATCTGCGTCCATGTCTTTGTTTACTAGGTGTTCATCAACAGATGATGGTGTTTCAGTCCTCTCATGCTGAGTACGTCTGTTCTTGTATCCATGGCGTGGATGCTACTGTGAGGGGCCATCACCTAAAAAAATAAAAAGTACTAAATTTATATGGCCAATTTTTAAATATCATTGAAGTAGTTCATTAATATTAAAAAAAAACTCTGCAATGTAATTATTTACCTGGTCCTCTAGTTGACACTGTTGGAATGGCTTCTAGCGTGTTCACCTGCTCTTCGGGTTGAGGATGATCATCTATGACATTCTCTTCCATTGAAACGTCAAAATTTATAAGTATAAAATTTATAAGTACAGAATTATTAAGTATATGATTAATATATAGACATTTTACCATCATGGGCCTCAGTTACAAGAACATCTTGGGGTTGCACCTCATTGGGATGGGGATGTTGGGGAGCACCATGATCTTCTGGCAGTGTTTCACTATCAACACTATGTTGTTAAGTACTGATGGTTTCATTGACAGTGTTGCTCCCCTGATTAAAAAAAAGTAAGACATTAAATTATGAACGATATCAAACATTTATGTATTTTATAAGTATCAAAAGGTTAATGTGGACTGATTTTTATTTACCTTATCCTGCAAATTGGATCTTGGGGTCTGCCCCATGATTTTCCTACGATCAACCATGGCTTTATAACCGTACTTGTAACCAAGTTGGAGGTCTTCCTTCATGGTTTATGTTCTGAAGTTATCACCCTACATTGCATAAGGGTATGGTTTTTTAATTTTTTTCACTGCAATTACCTCAAATTTGTAAGGTGATACAAATAATATTCTTAAGATGTTCGAGTGCTTACAATTTGTGACTGCAACCTCGAGTAGCTGCCCTATCCTAGCTTGTGTTGGCCATGTTTGGAAATCCTTTCTTTGGTTGCCTTCAAAGTGTCAGACAACCTATCATCAAAATATTCAAGTATGTTATATATAACCACACTTTTATTTAGATCTAAAGAAAAATAAAGCTAGTATTGAATTAAAAAATTTGTAATTTACCTTAATGTATCAGTTATTTGTTCTCCTGATTTTTTCAAAATATTCTCTATTGCATCATCAATGATCACCTTCCACCCCCTCTATGGAATTGAGGGAGGATTCTCATACCTAGGATTCCTTTCCAAGCTTCGTCTATAAACATCCCGTGTATATTTTAAATATTCACCCACTGCAGATGTGTCCTCTTTTGTATTAAATATGTCTACACCAAAGAGACCTTCAAGATAATCCATAAATTCCTTTTTGAAGTTGGAATTATGGAAATTCCACCTCATGCATAAGGTTTCCCCAAAAATAGACAAGGCCTTTCTCTCTACGTGCCTATAAAAAAGGTCGTTTCCTACACACAAAAATATATGATCATTAATTTAAAATTAATAATCTAGATGATTTATGTATGAGGACAACATTAAATGATTAAAATATGAATTATAACTACATGGGAGTCTTGATTGTTTTAATGGAATTCCATTATCGTCGACAAAAATGTGCACGGAAGGGTCCCCATGCTTGTCACACGTCTAGCTCTAGGAAATGCAACCATCTCAACAACATCACTATGATCCTCATCTCTGCCACAATCTCTAGACTCTGATAGAGTTGTGGATGCATGTCGGTGCATGTCATGTCTCCTATCTAAATGAGGTGTGGAAGATGGAGAAGTAAATAGTGCTCTAGCAGTTGTATGACTGCCTGCATCAGGACTCTGTAGCATCTTTGTAGTGCCACTACTACCAACCTCGGGCTGAACAGGCTCCAAATATTCCTTTATAAAAAAGAAAATGTTTTTTTGTGAGATAATGTAAAAGTTAAAGAACAAAGTATCATAATTGAACATATGATTGCATTAAAAAACAAAAATTGAATTATGCTTATTACCTTATATGTTTTAATTTGTGACATAAGGAGATTAATCCTTTCTTTGACGTCCGGGATTTGTTCTGGACAATCTAACAAGATAAAAAGTTCCTTGTTAGCTTTAATGATCTTTTTTTTTAATAAGAGCATCCGATCAACGCAAGAATAAAACCCCTCCTCATTGGAAGAATCATGATCCACATGGCCTGCTGACTACATATAATTTCAGCAAAAACAATGTTATTTCAATAAAATTATATACGCAAATAATAAAAACAACGTAAAATGAAAGTGGAAATTGATAATCATTTACATGTTCTATGGCTGGCCCTTTTCCACGATCATCCTTCCACATTAAAATATAATTACAACCCCCAAATATTTAAAAAATGGTTAATGAAAACAAAAAAACAATGTTAAAGATAATATTTACAACAATGATAAATATAATAAAAAAATATAATGCAATAAGTAGAGGTTTCTTAAAGAGGTGTTGCATAAGAACCTGCACACTATTAGTTAATGTTTCTATTCGATTCAAATGGTAATCCACTAATAACTCTTCCCCGGGAGCTATCTTTTTTATTGCGCATAGGACTACCCTATTCTCTTCACGTCGCTCAAATATGCAATTCGGTTGTTTGTTTGTTGTCCCGGGTCGTGTGCTATTTATAAACCCTACAATATTTATGAAAGCTTTAGGCCTTCCATCAATATATATAGTCGCTCCCTTATTTTTATCCTTGTTTATTAGTTGTATATAATTTGTGGTGAGTTTATATCTTCGCACACTTTGTATGTACCAGACCAACCGCATCCAATCGTTATAATTGTAACACGGTCTGACACAGTCCATCAATTCAGTTACTGTTTTGTATTTTACAATTATTCCATCCATGGAAAATAGCCCCAAGCCATGCAGGGAGGATGGTGCAATGCGATATGTCCTATTGTTGACAACAAAGTCAACATCTATAAGAGGTAGTTCCTTAGGTACCTATTGCTTCACTAGATGTTTATACCTGAGTGGAACATCTATGTCTCCTATGCTCTCATCATTCTAAGAGCATAATCCTCCTTTGGCAAGAAAAAATTGCATGCGTCTACAAAATTTTATTCTGACTTTTTCACCTATGGTCCTTATTTTCTTATCATATCTACTAGATGTAGTCGCATTTTTGGCCTTTATTTGTCCTAATATTTCCTCACTCGAAGAAGAAATATATGATAGGTACCTGTTTGGTTGTACCTTCAGTTGCATGTGAACATGTTGTTAGTTAGTAGTCCATCATCATATTCACAATTCTAAATAAAAAATTATATCTTTAGTTTTGGATGCACAATTAGACTAGGGTGCAATTACCAATATTAGTGGTCAACCACCTAATTTAATTTGATATCCCTCTTGATTTTGGACATATTAAGGACATATTAAAAATGTGAAAACACTAAGGACATGATAAATTTATCATATGGATCTAAGAAAAAAATAGAATTAAGGTCGTTGTTTGTTGGATTTGTGCAAAATGAACCTAAACAAAAAATTCTCACTTGAACTTGAGAAATGCGATAACTTCTAGAAATGGTATATAAAAATATAAATACTAGACTAGGATAACAGGGACTAGGCATCCTCTGCTCAAGGAAGAGGAACCACACGACACAAAATTCCTCTAATTTTTGCAAACCCCCATGTGTTGCATTGTCAACTCCCACAAGGCCATCCTAAACCCCAATACTATAGGGAAACAATAATATTTTTGTAGGAATCAAAGAAACCTAGGGTTGAACATGGGACATATTAAATATTCTCAAAACCTAGATTAATATGGAATTTTCAAATGTCCTAGGTAAACTTAAGAAATATTTTTCTATTTTGTAGATGTACGATTGAACCAATAGAGAGAAAGTGTACATGGAGCTAAAAATACCATGTAGTGACTAATTGGACCAATAAAGAGAAAGTTCATAACACACGAGATAAAAGTTCCATATAGGGACTAATTGCACCAACAAAGAGAAAGTACAAAAAACATAATCTTAAAGTCCCACGTAGGGGGGTCTATTGAAGAATAATTTAATTTTATTCACCCAAATTGGTTGTAATATCTCTACTTTATAGGTAGCATGGAGAGCCATAGCCAACTTGGACACTATCCCTATTGTAAAATAATATAAATCTATCAATTTCTTCGTAAACAGGAGGACCTAATTGTTGAGAACCAAGCCTCTATCTTCTCATCTATTAGTAGAATCCATGCTCAAGAAGATAATCATAATGCAGGGTCTGTTTTTATCATGGAGTCTCTATTACAACATAAAAGGAAAATCAATGCTTTAAAGGAAGAGTGCATATGTTGCACTAGAGAATCTCAAATTTGTCAAAGAGATTTCAATATGTTGCTTTCAATGCCAAGATGTGTGTCGGTTAAATTCCTATGGAAAACAAAGAAAAAGAATGTGTTCATCAAATTCCTCTAGATTTGGACATGGTTGGGGAGGCCGGAGACTCTTATCCCTATCCAATGGACAAAGAGGAAGCTCGCAATATGCATGTTTTTCATTAATTTCGGGTCTTCGTACTACAAATTCTATCTAGTATTAAGTGTCATCTATAGGATTTGTACTAAAAAAAGTTCACAATCCTATACAAAGGATAGAATTGCATTTTTGGTAGACAAGCATCATTTTGTTTAACAAACTACGAATCATAGACTGTGGGACAAACCATTTTTTTGTATTCTTACATTGACCAATACAACCATAACAAATTTTGCTTCATTATTTAATGAGCACTCAAACTATTCTCACAAATCCTATTGAGGTTCCTCTTCATCCTTGTCATTATTCTTGAGGTGAATAATATTTTTTTTGGAACATTTTTTCCACCAATACTATTTTTTATTACACCCAAAGTAAAATCCCTTAGCTCGTATCTCTTCCATTTCCTTCATCATGATTATGGTGTGCTTATGCATTATTGTGTTATTTAGAACATATCTATGATTACTTCAGGCCATGGATCCTATGAGTTTCTCATTGACTTGTTGTCTGGACAAACCAACAAGAATATTTTGAAGCTCAAAAGGGTCACAACTTGGAGCCTAAAAGGATCATCCAACAATCTCTTTCCATATGCCAAACCCTCTGTGCCAATCATATCAAATAAATATTTTTATCTTTGCAAACCCATAATGGATTTCACACTTTATAATATCCTAACTTCACATATCTTCCCACAAACCCAACACCTTGAGATAAATTGTATTTCATATCTTTCTTAGGTTCATATCTCTTAGAGGATTTCTCTCTTTATGTTTCCAAAAAGACATGTGGCAGTCTCAGAAATTGTCATGTCATTATGATAATGTCAACATGGTTGGCTCATTAAACACAAGGTCCAATTAAATTCCACCACATGGAAATACAACATCAAAAATGAATGAACTTGGAAGGACTAGTGATGGTTCTAGAGTGTGCTACATGGGACTACTACACATTTTTCAAGCTAAGTTAGAAGACACCCTTATAAAAAAAAATCCAAGTATTTTATAGAATTGGACTCAAACAAGATTTCACCAGGCTCTAATAATACTTCAGATCCATAGGAATTGAGCAGATTTGTCATTTTAAATATCTCCAATGCAAGAACTTTCTTAGAAACATTGTACCTATACTTAAGACTAATGCATAATATTTTAGGTTTGGATGCCTTGGTGGGCCTGGGGTTCCATGGCTTAAGTTCATTAGACACTTGACACTTGCTAGAAGCATATTGCATCAGAGTTTTGCGTGCATGAGGAATAGGGAAACCAAGAGAATTTAAGGACACAATGAGTTGTTATGAGAGAGAGTCCAAGATCTCAAAATCCAAATATAATGACACATGGAGTAATCATGTACATACAAGGGGATTAAAGAAAATAAGATTGAGAGAACACCAAGTGACCACATTAATAGAACCACATCCACTCTCATGTTTCTCCATGGTAGGATGCATCAAGTCCACAAAGATACGAGTCTATGATAGTTGGATATGATGTGGACTAATGATTAAATGTCATGTGGCAGTGGGGCCCACCACTAAAATAATTATACATTGCAGTATTATTTTACAAAATGTTTGATTCATATTGAGGTAAATAATAAGTAGAGCGTTGAGTCTCCTCAAAGGTGAATAAAATATAAAATTTCTTTTAAGCACAGATTGGAGGGCCCTAGAGCCTCTAGATGACTGTAATATTTCATACAATATCTGCTATGAGGAAACTTTTCTCTGAGTTTTGCCTCTATTTGGTTGGAAGAAATATGAGAGGTATGGCTCTGAAAATATAGTTAGGACATGATGTATATTCTGATTTCAGTTTTGAAATATTGAATATAATGTTTTTTTCATGGAAACAAATTGGTGTGCATATGCCTCAAAATTTTAAATTGGATAGAAAATATTATATTTTCCTAAGGCTTGCTGATAAGAAACATCTTCTTGAACTCATGGATCTATTGTACATATTGATAATAGCTTGACAAAGAAAAACATTGTTGGTTGCTTACATATTGTCTGGTGATATAATTATAAAAAAATGTATTAAGGATTTAGCGATGTTACATTTGTACGGAAAATAACAACCATGTCCATCAGAGAGAACCACAGAATGTATTGTATTTGGAGTTCCTCTATAGCACTAGAAGGAGAATATGGTGATGTCACATGTTTTGAGAAAACAAATGCCTGCCAAAAGTCTTATGTGTCGCTATTTCAATGACTTCAAAGAAGTCAGTTGATAGAAGCATATGTTCAGTGGTTTTCCAAAGTATATTTTCATTCTTCACCAACTTGATGGGTAAGGTAATATACATGTTTGTAAACATTAATTTTGAAAATTTGCATGGATGAAAAGAATGCTTTTCTAAAATCGAATAGAAAATAATACAGAAAGATAATCCACTATGGGAGACATGATAGAAGGCTATTTAGGTATTTTCGAGATTTTATTTTCTGTCCTCAAAAAATGTTTGGCATCTTGCTTCAAGCTATTGGGATCAAAAGATATGCAGACACCAACATGGGCATTATTTTCTAATATAGATGATGGCTTCAAATAATGAAAAATAAGTTAACGTCACGATGAAGGACTTAATAGAAATGTGTCAAAGGATTTTGTACAAATAGTTAGTTCAAGGGACCCAACAGGGCAACCTACAACAAAAATGTATGAAAGAAGAGATGACACTGGATTAACTTCTTAGTATGATGGGCAATTGTGGATGACGAGGAGTTGAACTTGATGAGAGTAGAAACTGGGTAGCAATGATTTGTTACAATAAATTATGAACTTGTAATGCTAGGCAGTGATAGGGTTATTAGTGATCTAGAAAGAGACGATGGCATGATGACTTTGGCATTACTTATGATCAACATGGATCAGTAAGGCTTGGTGTAGTGATTCATAATGATGTAGCTAACTTTGACATTGAAGTGAGGGTGATTGGGAGATTAGTATTTATAGTTCTAAGAAATATAAATATGATTAGTCAAGGAGCACTCATTAAATGCTAGAAAAAAAGATAATGATGACTGTTAGATGAGAATAAGGACCTCCTAACATGATGGAGTAAACATTATTGTCCAGATCAAAAGAAATTATGGGGCTGGACAGAGCATCTCTGAAGATCAAGAAATTGTCAAAGATCTTGTCAAAATAAGGGATATGGAGCATGGCTGTGTTGATTGAGGGGTTCTCTTTTCTGTCTCCTTTTAGTAGTAATAATAATAATAATAATAATCTATTTTTAAGGTCACAACCAAGCCAGACAAAAAATTGGTGTATGAGACCCCCTCCACCCAGCGATTTTACTGGTAAAGTGTATGGAGGTATACATACCCTACTGGCCTGCTCTAGATTTGAACATATGACCTCTTAGAAGAAAACTACAGCTTCTGGTCTACCAAGGGGATTTACTAAGGAAAAATATGTTCTACCTGTGGGATCAAAGGAAAAATTTGGTCTACCAAAGGGAATACTACAGCTTCTGAGGATACATATGACAATGGAAATGACACAATTGGATCCTGATGATGTTTTGGAATCATGGAGGTGCAATATCAACAATTGTTGCACCTAGAATAAGATTAAGGGACTATTGAAACATTGATATTTATGAATTGACATAAAATAAATTCTCACTATTTCAAGGAGATAACTACCCTTTTCAAATTTTGAACTACTCTTTGAGCAAAATTCTTATTTTTTCCAAACTAACATCCACAACCAAACTAACCAATAAAAGAAGAAAACTTGAACATGTTTTAAATCAACAAATGGATTGTAATGTGTTAACGGTTTTCCTAGTATGCAGTATAGGAGTCTACAAAATATTTGATTTTGCAATTCATTGGACATGGCAACTGGATGAGTATGGCCAATCTTCTCCATATTATCCTAATTTTGTGAAAAACAATTCACAATGTATACACATACTTCGAGACTTCCTCGAGGCTCTCCCATAACAAGTGTCATTTTGTTCAAACAAACATCCAAAGATATTGCCTTCAACATATACAATTTACAAAAATATGGGAGATCTATGATATTTTCGGTTAAAGAGTTATTTTCAGTGAAACAAGAATCACGCTTTAAATTGCAATTTTTTGAGTTTGAATTGGATCAACCTCCAAACAAGCCGATCCAAATGTCACCGATTAAAACTCACATTAACCAAGTTTGACTCATTCAACACAAGTCAAACTCGTGATTTTGTCATGGATTGCAATTCAAGGGCAGATTGTGCCAGTTGGCCTATGGAAGCAATTTTCTATGGGTTTGCTCTAATTTTTTCTGCCTGTTTGAACTAGTTTCTTCTCTACCATTCAACTAAAAATGGAAAAAAGAGCTACAGGAGGTTGAATTAATCCATTTAAGGCCATCCATTGACCCTTCTGGACATCTATGGGTAGGGGATAAGAAGGTGTAGGCAATCCATTTATTAGGGATCTAAATATTGCATAAAACCAATCCTTAGGGCATATGGGCAAGGGAGAAGAAGGCATAGGAAATCCTATAATTCTTAGGGCATATGGGTAGGGAAGACCTTATAGAATTAGACCTTATGGAAGGTCTATTATAAAAATTGGATATGGATACAGAATGGAGAAATTGGAAATTCCAACAAAAATTAGAGTGTTGGAGACTCTTTTTTTGTTGTGTGTTTTGTCATGAAGTTGGGTGTTTGAAGAATGATCCTCATCAACCGGCATCTAGAAAGGATTATACACAACCTGAGACATTAATTCCAACAACATCTCCATATAAAAGAGGTATGTATATCTCATACATGTTCTTGCACCTTCATAATGTTCCTAGTGGCTTCTCGATTCCAACTGGTTATGAGGCTACTACTAAACATATGGACTTAACAAGTGATGGTCCTCATTCAATTTTTGAGTCTCTAATTGGATCAAAAAGGGTCGAGGGAACATCTAGCTCAAAAGATTTATTATAGGAGCTAGGGGAGATCACTTAGAATAAGATTCTTCTGGGGGAATGTAGTGTATCCTCTGTATATACGAGATTTGCTTCTAATGATACTAAGTTGGTCCATGTCCAAACAAATAATTTTTTGGTCAAAGAGACTAAGTCACAATCCCTTCTACCCACAAATTACCCTAAGAAGAAGTCCTAAAAAATTGCCCTAAAGTGCTTATGTTTGTTAAGATCATTAAAATAATTCAAGATGGAGCCAAGGGGGTTGGTGGGGGGACTAGACATGGACAATTGAATGCCTTCTACTATTGAAATGAAATCAGATATATCATTTTCTAAGTGTTCAGCAAGGAAATAAGTAAGAGAGGTTAAACAACTCACCATCAATGGGGTCTTTATAGCAAGGAAGACCTAAAAATTGGTTACAAAATTATCATTATTTCACTAAATTCTAGAGGGTTTAGGGGTGACCACAAACAATTATCCCTCAAATTAATGTTCTCAATTTACCAAGCTAATGTTATGATGCTACAAGAAATTTACCAACCTAATGAAGAGCTTTGCGTGCATTTAAAACTGTAAAATTCCCACTCAATTATTTTTGGTCTTTTTCTTGGTTTTACTGTGTTGGCCTTTCGTCAAACAACTTGCCACTGAAATGTTTATATAGGTTGTTATAAATTTACTCATTGCTGTAGAAATTTTATATGAATTCTTGAGTGTTGACTTTTGACAAACACTTGGACTGTAGGATATTTCACACTATTTAACTACCCAATTTGCAGTTATGGTATTTTAGATGGATTCTTGAAGTGTTTTAGATGGTTGGCATATATTTAAATTTGAATATGAACTAACTCAAATATGCATAATATCTAACTCAAACATGGTGCCCTAGATTTAATACATAGAATATATCATTCAAATGATGATGCATGTGTGCCCTAGAATTTTCAGACTGAAAATGTTGAAAAGGACAGAGTGAGGAAACTTTACCGTAATGGAAGCCATTGCTGGTATAGTTCAATTATTTGTCTCTCTTTGTCTCTGTGTTTCCTTGTTGGGGTCACCGCATCTCTTGCTGGGGTCTCTATCTACCTTTGTGGATCGGGATGAATGAAAATGGGCCGAATGGAGTCGGTCAAGTTCAGGGATCAATGCTTGGAATGGGGACGAGTTAGGGCGAATGGGGTTAGGGATTTTGGTTATGTTCAACTACGGGTTGTGCAATGTGCTAGTCGGATAGTGGATGGTGTTATGTCATGGTCATTTTAGGGTGTGGTCGAGTTCTGTTCGTTTCACTATGCAATATCATGAATCATTTTAGGGCGCGATTGGGTTCTGTTGTTTACATGTATATCATATATGTTACATATGTAACATATATAACATATATATGGTATATATTTGTAGCATACATATGTTATATATGTAACATATATATATAACAATATTTTAATTTTATAGTGAAGTGGGGAAATGTTCCATGTGAACATAACTTGGACATGGTTGGTTAGTCGATCCTAAGAGATGGGGAATCCTTGTATCAAGGGTGCACTCTGCATGAACCATCGAAAGAGAATTGGGTTAATATTCCCAAACCGGGACATGGTGGTGGACGAGAATGTTAGGAAATTTGGAGATGTCATTGGGGGCCTAGGAAGAGTTGTATTTTCTTTTTAATGAATTTTCCACCCTAAAATCGGTTCAACCGGAGATAGGGTCCAACATATGAAATATCACCACACATCTTGCGGTGTTTGGTGCCCCCTCGGTAGCCATTGTAAATATGGTGAACCGAGGACCATCCATGCCTGATCGTACTCATTTCTACCTCCTTGGATTTTTCTATCTCCACTAGGTTAGTGATCTTGATGAGATTATATATACCTTGGGCTACTTGTTTTCTCTTGGCTCTGGACCAATTTGTTAGTGCTCTAAGAATAAACAAGTTTTTATTCTCTTCTCCACTAACGACAACTATGCTAGTGAAGTTCATGTTGGGAAGCATCTTTCCTGGATATAGATGATGCTTGATCAAATTGGTCTTCCTCCACAAAATCATTCCACCTTTGTGACAATCAAAGTACCATTGAGCTTATTCATAATCCAATGAATAATCAGAAGACAAAACACAGGGATATTTGGATGCACTAAATTTGGCAACCTCATGCTCAAGGACAACTTGTGCGAATCTTTGTTCCTTTAGTAGATCAACAAGTAGATATCTTCACCAAATCTCTTCTAGATCCCGCCTAAACCCCTGTATTTATAATTTTTAATAATATTACGTACAACCAGAAACCCTCCCATGATGCATTGATGATGGAAGAAAGTGGATGTGTCAGTAAAATTTGAGTCCAGAAACCCTCCCATATCGGTAAGGTATGTGAATACTCTATCCAAGTCAAATTTCAATGCATACAGATACAGTTTGAAAACATTTCGACGTTGGCCCCAGTCACATGTCACTGTATCTCGCCTCTAGTATCTTGATGGTTTTGATTAAGCAATCAATGAAATAAAGGGATTTTTCATCACATCTATGATTCACATACATTGTATATACATTAATGTAGAACTTGAAATAAGAATAGAGACTGATGAAAGCCTAAAACTTGCGTCAACGAAATTGGGTACTCTGAAAGAAAATTAGGGTTTATGGTTTACATGATGAAGTGATGATGGAAGAAAGTGGGTGTGTCACTCAAATTTGAGTCCAGAAACCCTACAATATCATTAAGTCATGCCAATAGTCTATCCATGAAAATTTCAATGGATACAGAAATTGTTTGAAAAAATTTCAACGTTGGCCCCATTCGCAGGTCCCTGTTGTTAGACATGTCTAGTCCTCATGCAATTTCCATTCCTAATTCCTCATTACTTGACCATGTTTTAGTCCCCAAGATCCTTTATTTTTGTACAAAATTACATACTAATGGCATAAAATTATCGATGAACGTTTGTCGTCGATAGTATAGAAAATTCGTCGCAAGATTATTTACATTCGCTTCTCTTGTGACGATATCAAATGATGCATCTTGGATTCATTTAATATTTGGTTTATCAACTTGAAATATCAATTTGATACTTTGCAAGCTATTTGGACCCTCAGTCAAATACAAATATGAAACTTGGAATCATTAACATATCTACTAGAACATATGAAAAATAGTTGGGTTTATGGTTTACATGATGCATTGATGATGGAAGAAAGTGGGTGTGTCAGTAAAATTTGAGTCCAAAAACCCTCCCATATTGGTAAGGCATGTGAATAGTCTATCCAGGTCGAATTTCAATACATACAGATACAGTTTGAAAACATTTCGACATTGCCCCCATTCACATGTCACTGTTTCTCACCTCTAGTATCTTGATGGTATTGATTAAGCAATCAACAAAATAGAGGGATTTTTCATCAAAAATATGACGCAGATACATTGTATATACATTAATGTAAAACCTGAAAGAAAAATGAGTAGAGACCGACGAAAGCCTAAAACTTGCATCAACCAAATTAGGTACTCTGAAAGAGAATTAGGGTTTATGGTTTACATGATGAAGTGATGATGGAAAAAAGTGGGTGTGTCACTCAAATTTGAGTCCAGAAACCCTCCCATATCATTAATTCATGCCAATAGTATATCCATGAAAATTTCCAGTGCATACATAAACTGTTTGAAAAAATTTCAATGTTGGCCCCATTCGCAGGTCCCTGCTATCGGACGTGTCTAGTCCTCTTGCAATTTTCATTCCTCGTTCCTTGTTACTTGACCATGGTGTAGTCCCCAAGATCTGTTATTTTTGTACAAAATTACATACTAATGGAATAAAATTATCGATGAACTTTTGTCGTCGATAGTATAGAAAATTTGTTGCAAGATTATTTACATTCGTCTCTCTTGCGATGATATCAAATGATGCAACTTGGATTCATTTAATATTTGGTTTATCAACATGAAATCTCAATTTTATACCTTGCAAGCTAGCTGGACCTTTAATCAAATATAAATATGAAACTTGGAATCATTAACATATCTACTAGAACATATGAAAAATAGTTGGATTTATGGTTTACATTATGAATTGATGATGGAAGAAAGTGGGTGTGTGAGTCAAAATTGAGTCCAAAAACCCTCCCATATCAGTAAGGCATGGGAATAGTCTATCTAGGTCAAATTTCAATGGATACAGATATAATTTGAAAACATGTTGACGTTGGCCCCATTCACATGTCATTGTTTCAAACCTCTAGTATCTTGATGGTGTTGATTAACAAATAAACGAAATAGAGAGATTTTTCATCACAACTATGATGTAGATACATTGTATATACATTAATGTAGAACCTGAAATAAAAATGAATAGAGACCGACGAAAGCCTAAATTGTGCGTCAACCAAATTTGGTACTCTGAAAGAAAATTAGGGTTTATGGTTTACATGATGAAGTGGTGATGGAAGAAAGTTGGTGTGTCACTCAAATTTGAGTACAGAAACCATCCCATATCATTAATACATGCCAATAGTCTATCCATGAAAATTCTCAGTGCATATAGAAACTATTTGAAAAAATGTCAACATTGGCCCCATTTGTGGGTCCCTACTGTTGAACGTGTCTATTCCTCGTGCAATTTCCATTCCTCATTCCTCGTCACTTGACCATGGTGTGGTTTTGAATATCCATTAGTTTTGTACAAAATTACATACTAATAGCATAAAATTATCGATGAACTTTTGTTGTCGATAGTATAACAAATTTGTCGCAAGATTATTTACATTCGTCTCTCTTGCGATGATATCAAATGATTCATCTTGGATTCATTTCATATTTGGTTTATCAACTTGAAATATCAATTTGATACTTTGCAAGCTAGTCGGACCTTCAATCAAATACAAATATGAAACTTGGAATCATTAACATATCTACTAGAACATATGAAAAATAGTTGGGTTTATGGTTTACATGATGCATTGATGATGGAAGAAAGTGGGTGTGTCAATGAAATTTGAGTTCATAAACCCTCCCATATCGGTAAGGCATGTGAATAGTCTATCCAGGTCAAATTTCAATGCGTACAGATATAGTTTGAAAACATTTCGACGTTGGCCCCATTCACATGTCATTGTTTCTCACCTTTAGTATCTTGATGGTGTTGATTAAGCAATCAACGAAATAGAGGGATTTTTCATCACAGCTATGACGCAGATACATTTTATATACATTATGTAGAACCTGAAAGAAAAATGAATAGAGACCAACAATAGCTTAAAACTTGTGTCAACCAAATTGGGTACTCTAAAATAAAATTAGGGTTTATGGTTTACATGATGAAGTGATGATGGAAGAAAGTGGGTGTGTCACTCAAATTTGAGTCTAGAAACCCTCACATATCATTAAGTCATGTCAATAGTCTATCCATGGAAATTTTCAGTGCATACAAAAACTGTTTGAAAAAATTTCAACATTGGCCCCATTTGCAGGTCCTTACTGTCGGACATGTCTAGTCCTTGTGCAATTTTCATTCCTTTTTCATCATTAATTGACCATGGTGTAGTCCCCAAGATCCATTATTTTTGTACAAAATTACATACTAATGGAATAAAATTATCGATGAGATTTTATTGTCAATAGTATAGCAAATTCATTGCAAGATTATTTACATTCATCTCTCTTGCGACGATATCAAATGATGAAGCCTGGATTCATTTCATATTTGGTTTATCAAATTGAAATCTTGATTTGATACTTTGCAAGCTAGATGAACCTTCAGTCAAATACAAATATGAAACTTGGAATCATTGACATATCTACTAGAACATATGAAAAATAGTTGGGTTTATGGTTTACATGGTGCATTGATGATGGAAGAAAGTGGGTGTGTCAGTCAAATTTGAGTCCAGAGACCCTCCCATATTGGTAAGTCATGTGAATAGTGTATCCAGGTCAAATTTCAATGCATACAGATACAGTTTGAAAAGATTTCAACGTTTGCCCCATTCACATGTCATTGTTGCTCACCTGTAGTATCTTGATGGTGTTAATTAAGCAATCAACAAAATAGAGGGATTTTTCAACACAACTATGATGCACATACATTGTATATACATTAATGTAGAACCTGAAATAAAAATGAATAGAGATTGACGAAAGCCTAAAACTTGCGTCAACCAAATTGGGTACTCTGAAAGAAAATTAGGGTTTATGGTTTACATGATGAAGTGATGATATAAGAAAGTGGGTGTGTCACTCAAATTTGAGTCCAAAAACCCTCCCATATAGTTAAGTCATTCCAATAGTCTATCCATGCAAATTTTCAGTGCATACAGAAACTGTTTGAAAAAATTTCAACGTTGGACCCATTCGCAGGTCCCTGCTGTCGGACGTGTATAGTCCTCGTGCAATTTTCGTTGCTTGTTCGTTTTTACTTGACCATGGTGTAGTCCCCAAGATCCATTATTTTTGTACAAAATTGCATACTAATGGCATAAAATTATTGATGAACTTTTGTCTTCGATAGTATAGAAAATTCGTCGCAATATTATTTACATTCGTCTATCTTGCAACATTATGAAATGATGCATCTTGGATTCATTTCATATTTGGTTTATCAACTTGAAATCTCAATTTGATACTTTGCAAGCTAGTTGGACCTTTAGTCAAATACAAATATGAAACTTGGAATCATTACTAAATCTACTAGAACATATGAAAAACAGTTGGGTTTATGGTTTACATGATGCATCAATGATGGAAGAAAGTGGGTGTGTCAGTAAAAATTGAGTTCAGAAACCCTCCCATATCGATAAGGAATGTGAATAGTCTATTCAGGTCAAATTTCAATGCATACAGATATAGTTTGAAAACGTTTTGACGTTGGCCCATTTCAGATGTCATTGTTGCTTACCTCTAGTATCATGATGGTGTTGATTAAGAAATTGATGAAATAGAGGGATTTTTCATCATAGCTATGATGCTAATAAATTGTATATACATTAATGTAGATCCTGAAAGAAAAATGAATAGAGACCGACGAAATCCTAAAACTTTTGTCAACCAAATTGGGTACTCTGAAAGAAAATTAGGGTTTATGGTTTACATGATGAAGTGATGATGGATGAAAGTGGGCGTGTCACTAAAATTTGAGTCTAGAAACCCTCCCATATCACTAAGTCATTCCAATAGTCTATCCATGAAAATTTTCAGTGCATACAGAAACTGTTTGAAAAAATTTCAACATTGGCACCATTCACAGGTCCCTGCTACCGGACATGTCTAGTCCTCATTCAATTTTCATTCCTTGTTCCTCGTTACTTGAACATGGTGTAGTCCCAAAGATCCATTATTTTTGTACAAAATTACATACTAATGGCATAAAATTATCGATGAACTTTTGTCGTCGATAGTATAGAAAATTCGTCGCAAGATTATTTACATTCGTCTCTCTTGCGACGATATCAAATGATGCATCTTGGATTCATTTCATATTTGGTTTATCAACTTGAAATATCTATTTGATACTTTTCAATCTAGCCGGACCTTCAGTAAAATACAAATATGAAACTTGGAATCATTAACATATCTACTAGAACATATGAAAAATAGTTGGGTTTATGGTTTACCTGATGCATGTATGATGGAATAAAGTGGGTTTTTCAGTCAAATTTGAGTCCTGAAACCCTCCCATATCGGTAAGCCATGTGAATAGTATATCCAGGTCAAATTGCAATGCATACAGATACAGTTTGAAAACATTTCGATGTTGGCCCCATTCACATGTCACTATCGCTCGCCTCTAGTATCTTGATGTTGTTGATGTTGTTTATTAAGAAATCCACGAAATAAATGTATTTTTCATCATATTTATTATGTATATGCATTGTATATACATTAATGTAGAACCTGAAGTGAAAATGAATAGACACCAATGAAAGCCTAAAACTTGCGTCAACCAAATTGGGTACTCTGAAAGAAAATCAAGGTTTATGGTTTATATGATGAAGTGATGATGGAAGAAAGTGTGTGTGTCACTCCAATTTGAGTCCATAAACAATCCCATATCGTTAAGGCATGCCAATAGTCTATCCATGAAAATTTTCAGTGCATACAGAAACTGTTTGAAATAATTTCAACGTTGGCCCCATTCGCAGGTCCTTGCTGTCGGACGTGTCTAGTCCTCATGCAATTTTCGTTCCTCGTTCATCGTTCCTCATTCCTTGACCATGTTGTACTCCTCAAGATCCATTATTTTTGTACAAAATTACATACTAATGGCATAAAATTATTGACGAACATTTTTCATCGATAGTATAGCAAATTCGTCGCAAGATTATTTACATTTGTCTCTCTTGTGACGATATCAAATGATACAACTTGGATTCATTTCGTATTTGATTTATCAAATTGAAATCTCAATTTGATACTTTGAAAGCTAGTTGGACCTTCAGTCAAATACAAATGTGAAACTTGGAATCGTTAACATATCTACTATAACATATAAAAAATAGTTGGGTTTATGGTAATTTCCATGATGAATTGATGATGGAAGAAAGTGGGTGTGTCAGTCAAATTTGAGTCCAGGAACCCTCCCATATCGTTAAGGCATGAGGATAGTCCTTTACCAGAGTGCAGTCTCCAAGATCCATTATCTTTTTACAAAATTACATACTAATGGCATAAAATTATCGACGAACTTTGTTCGACGATAGTATATCAAATTCATCGCAAGATTATTTACATTAGTCTCTCTTGCGACGATATCAAATGATGCTTGGATTCCTTTAATATTTGCTTTATCAACTTCAAATCTCAAATTGATACTTTGCATGATAGCTATACCTTCAATCAAATACAAATATGAAACTTGGAATCATTAACATATCTGCTAGAATATATGAAAAATATTGTTTATGGTAATTCTAAGATTCAAATAGGTAACAATATCAATGAAATCTTATACTATCATGATGGTATAAAAATGAAAGAGATTCTCTTGGTTTCAAGAATAATTTATCCTCTACTTAACAAGGCCAAACACATGAAGGTGGAAGATCACATGGCCCTTCCCCTCCCCCTCACATCACTCTCAATTGATCACGAAAACCCAATCTATAAAATATAAAATAATCGAAAGCAACGTCTTATTAAGATTCATGCATAGAAACTACAAAAACAAAAATTAATGAAGGTACATGAAATTATGTCTTTCTAAATGATATTTTTAGTCTACCATGTACTTTACTATATTGACAACTATTTTTCAGGTTTCAAATAATAATTAAACAACATGTAACCTAGGATATAAAACCGTCGCATAAAACTTAAAAACATGTAATTAACCCATGACATTAAAATAAAATTATTTTAAGAGAATAATTCATATAAATTAAAATATTGTATAGTCACATACCTAATTCAACCTCAACATCTATCTAATCATCTGTATTCTCTATCTTGATCTTTTTCATCGAGCTCGACATATGTATCATCATCTGGTTCTGAAACGATGATTCAAGGATTGATGATATCATCATCGTCATCACTGTCATTTTCGAGCATATTTTCATCGACATCATCATCAGGAATTGCAATATTGTCTCCTACACCTAGATCATGATCTTCTTCATCTTCTTCATTAGTCTACCCTCCATGTTGTTCTGGCTCTGTCTGATATTATGTCGAATCATCTTCTTCATCTTCAATATCATATTCTTCCTATAAATGAGTATACTTAATTGGCCTTCCTCTTGGATCATATCTGACAACAAATGACCAATCTCTTTCACCTGGAACATTTGAGTAAAAGACCTGTTCACATTGGCTTGGAAAAAAATGGCGATCATGTCCTCTTTCAAACATCGTTGTTTTAATCATTGGAAATCTGTTGGCATGTTGAATAACAGTTCTTTCCTCATCACATTCATGCATTCGTAACCTATACCATTTGACATCGAACAATACTAATTTGAAGGAATTAAAGTCACACTCAAGTATATCATTTAAATACCCATAGTATCTATTTTCAGATTCTCGGGGATGTCTGTCACTCCTAGAGGAAACATTATTAACCTAGAATACTGTAGTTATCCCACTATCAGAAGTTTTCCTTGTTTCATCCAATTGTTTGATGCGAAATCTATGACCATTGAACCACATAGCCTTGTGGTGTTTCAACTGCAATATGTCAGATATGTAAAAGATGCATTGTAAATTAATAAGTTAACATCTATTTATACAACTTCGAAAGCATATAAAAAATACAGTACACATGTAGTCACATTAGTATAATATAAACAACTGAATAAAATGGGTGAAATTGCTTACCTGTCCATCTTTCAAACAATATGCTAGATCAATTTCCCTCTACGTAACATTGGCATCTCCGTTACGACGAGCTTCTCTAACCAATTCAGATAGTCATTGCCATGATAACCTACATCCATTATGTTGTTTACATCTTTCAATCCATACATTCATCCAATCAAGATTGTTTGCAATGTATAAATGCAGTGCATCCCACTCTAGAGCAACTGAATAAAAAAAACATAATTCACCAATATTAAATATTAGTTATAGTGTACAATATGCAGGTAGTTATAAATATTTATAATTTATGAAATAAATTATATTAATATATAAAAGAGTGTGATCATATATACGTAAAAATGAAACTTTATATGTATTAATAATATAAATTTTCACAATTATTAATATATTACCTCTCATTTTTTTCATTCTACCTTTCCCCAACAGATGCTCCTAATCTTCAAAT
>JASDQU011442375.1:1955-12047 GCA_032191745.1 Picea mariana | reverse complement strand
AGTGGGTTTACATCATGGACCTCTGATCGAATGATTCCACGAATGTTCGACTTCAGCTCATCTATTCACGTTCAGTGGAATGTACTTGGGTACCTTGGGAATCATTGACATTAATGGTGATCTCCCTCGCACTTGTTAACGGTTTACCTCATTGACCGGTAATCAAGTGGTTTCTACCATGTTCGACGCCAAAACATCTATTCACATGGTTAGATATGTGCCATATTGGGATTGGTATGAAGACCCTGGGGTGAGTAATTCACTTTGATATATGCCTCGCCCAGGTTGCGAAGGAGTTCTGGACTAAAAAGCACATATACTGTTACATAGATCCACTTTGTATTGGTCGTGGCTATGTCTTGTCATCTCGTAGATCCACTGTGTATTCTTCGTGGCTACGATAATTCCATGTCATCAGTATAGATACACAGTGTATTTTCAGTGGCTATACCTTTATCAATACAATTATGGATCCGCGGTGTATGCTATGGCGGCCATATCTTAAAATATTGATCACCCAAGCATAGGTATGCCTGCCTTGGGTTTTGAAATATGTCATGATATTTTTTGGATGGTTGTGTGCAGCTTTCATCAGGTTCTCCGAGTCTATACCCTTGCTTGAGTATCTACAAAGTACTTCAGTCATCAGTTTGCATCTTCTGACTTCATACTTTGGGGGGCATTTTGTTACACCTCAAAATCACTCAACTGGATAAGTGTCGCACATGCCTCTCACTTCTCGCAAGTGTCACAAATGTTGTTGAATCGTGTTATCATAATGACGACACTAAAGAGGCACTTGAAACATATTATATTCTTGGTTTGAAGGAAGAAACTAGTTCACTGGAGTCAAACATCTCTTAACACCTAAGAAAGATTCTTAATCAAGAGTTTGGAAGGGGAACGCTCCCCTAAAAATGCCTGAGAAGTGATGGCGCCCCTCTACCATGCTTTAGAAGTGTTGTAGCGCTTCTCCACCCCTTTGCAGAAGCGCTACTCAGATTTGAAGCAATGGCGCTTCCCTTGGCCTTCTCTGGAGCGTTCTAGTGCTCTGATGCCCCTTTTGAGGGAGCGCTCTCCATTCTGGGTAAATTGTTAGCCCGGTGAGAAGAATAAGGGGAGAATCATTCGATTTTGGGAGGCGGTTGAGCTCAAATTCTTGGTTCTATCAAAAGATCTCTGATCCAAGGAGGAGGTTTCCAACTGGTTCTAAACATAACTCAAGTGGTTAGGCCCTTCCTAGCCTATATAAGCAAGCTCTATGGTGATGAAGAGGAGGAAGAAGGGGATATGTGAAACTTATGATCTTGGAGGAAACTTGCAGTTAGCCAAAGAAGATTGATTAGTGAAGCTGCTGCCATCCAAGTCTTGGATCTTTCAGGCAAGGGTTAGACGAAGAGGACTCGACGAAGCTGTCGCATTCGCATCTACAATTGTAAGTACTACTGTCGTTATTCTCATTAATATGACATGCTTGGCCTGTTTCTTTATAGTTTGTGTCTAGTGTTACATAAACTTATCATTTAGTGATAGATCTGTTTTCAAGCTAATGTCAGTAGAGTAGGAAGTGGTCGTATCTTGTTTTTCCCGCAGTTCTCAACAAGGAGAAAAAGATCAGAGCGCAACTCGGAGCGTGCAGGGACAAACGTCGATAAAAAGGTACTTCTATCATCCTTCCTTCTCGTGTATTAGTTTAGATAGATTCGAAAGAAATTCAGTGTCCACGTTAAGCACTTTTCTGTCTAGGGTTAAGGTCAAGCCCTAGAGGTCGATCTACTTGACCGCAGGCAGATTTTCCTACAACACCAAGAGAGTCATCATTGTTCTTTTCTTCCATTTCCCCCTTTGATGTTTGAAATCAACACATATCCACATCAGGATAGGTCTTACCTTACGACAGTTGTTGTTTTTAGTTCCAGTCAAAGACCCTTGCGCTTGATAGGCCATCAATGCCATTAAGTATCAAAACTCGTCAAATTATTCATCTCGGGTTCCAGGGAACGTTCTCCTCGGAACAATGATTTATTGTTATCAGCGCCCCTAAGGGAAATGCAGATTTATGTCATAGATTCTTTGGTGACAACATCATTAGTGATCTTTTTGAAAACTTCTAATGCTTGGAAAAAATCATTTGACATTTTGTCTTCTATTGTAAATGCATTTTGATAATTTCATGAACATGGGACATGCTTGTCTCATTTTGTATAAATAAATAAGGTATTTAGAGATGTCTAGTTTTTGCAGGTGATCTCTCTCTCTCTCTCTCTCTCTCTCTCTCTCTCTCTCTCTCTCTCTCTCTNTATATATATATATATATACTCCTAACTTCATACATTGGGGGGGAACTATTATCACCTAAGAATTCCTCATTGATCTATATAGTAGAATGATACCTCATAGCAATAATACATGTTTTTAGCAGAGCATTGAAAACTATACAAAGTAGGTTTTCATGCATCCACGCAACTTAACCATTTGAGTTTTTCAGAAATTATTATTATTCATCTCGGGTTCCAGGAAACGTTCTCCGGTTTTCATGCATCCATGCAACTTAACCATTTGAGTTTTGCAGAAATTATTATTATTCATCTTGGGTTCCAGGAAACGTTCTCCTCGGAACAATTATTTATTATTATCAGTGCCCCTAAGGGAAATGCAAATTTATTTCATAGATACTCTGATGACAACATCATTAGTGATCTTTTTGAAAACTTCTAATGCTTGGAAAAAATCCTTTGACAGTTTGATATGGGTGATCAATGGGATCATCATCAACACATCATAGTAGAATGATACCTCATAGCAATAATACATGTTTTTAGCAGAGCACTTAAAACAATACAAAGTAGGTTTTCATGCATCCACGTAACTTAACCATTTGAGTTTTGTAGAAATTGTGTATCTAATCCTTTGATAGCCACAAAATCCACTTGACGCAAAATCTCAACCACCTTTGGTGCATTTAATGTAGAAAATAAAATCATGAGTACTTTGAAGAGGGCATACAAGGATCCTCGAGATACATCCACATTGAAGGCCAAATCCTATGGTGGTTTTATGTCTACTCAACTTGGGAGACCACAATTCCAATGTGGACTTTTCCCACTTGAAACTAGTTTTAAAAAAGCATGAAGCTTGCCTATAAAATCCATGGGTGTACATTTGAAAGAAGGAATATATTGAAAGGTTATTCTTCTTAGATGATTCTTTATATCCTCTTTATTGATCTATCATCTTGTGCAAACATAACCACTAGCTTGTGTTTTTCCACTTCCCTTTGAGAGCCCAAGCACACTTCTTCATTGTATTAGAGATAGAGAGTTCCATTGGAGCAAAAAGAACTCTCCCAAGGAGATGAGGAGAGTCCACCAACTCAAATCATTCTCCAATGTATATCTCAAGGCCAAAATCCTTATTGATTGGCAATATAGAGAGTTTTATTTCTTCCCCATTTCTTGTTGTTCAAATTTAGTTTCTTACATGCCTCTTTGTTTCTTTATTTCCTTACTTTGCAATCTCACTCTTTGTATGGACTAACTCTACTAACTATTTTTTTCTATAGTGTGACAAGCTTCACTATAGAAAATGTGGTTTTCACTCACTCTTGTGAAGAAATCCATCCAACACAATCATTATGGGCCAGATTTGCATTTGAGGTCTGCAAACTATGCCATAGACAATCAACATTAGTAGTGTCATCAAGTACCTCCACCACCTCCATCATCTCAATATTTTCCTGGGGGGAAGAAAATGTATGAACCCTTTGTTTCAATAACTACATCATTATTTCCATTAATTCCAGTCCCTACCAAAAACACCAATAATAGGAGAGTGAGCCCACAAAAAAACAACAACAACCCACTATAAAAGGAGAAATCTAAATCCCTTCTATTTGTCTGATTGATAAAATAACTTACCCAACTAAACCATCACCAAAAACAATAAACATGCTTCTCTTTATTGGACCTTTCTTCAAGGAAAGATAAGGGCTTATTACTTTCATTAGAGAAATTTTGAGGTCTAAAATTGACCTCCTAAGGAAAATAATAAAACAAGAGCTTTGAATTTTCAAAGGGAAAGAAAGAAAAGTATTTCTTTTAATCGTATTTTCAACTTATCTCCGTATAGGTTTACTCAAATTTCAATTGTAGGAACTTGTTGGATGTAAAATCATCTATTTTGTACCCACTCTACATTCTTTTGATAGACCCATAATGATATAAACTAAAGATACATGAAAAAAATGTGTTTCATGAAGGAATTTAATTTTTCATCTAAAGAGTGCCTACACTTGAAATTTGAGTAAATCTACAAGGAGATGAGTCGAAAATATGATTGTAAAAAATGTTTTTTTTCTTTCCCTCCAAAACAATTTACCCTTATGGTAGACATCGTCATCGTGAATCATATTGATGCTTTTAAGGTTGATGTTGTTATCACATTTTTTGTTTTGAGGCCTAGCTTTGACCTCAAAATTTCTCTAATGAGATGTGCTTAGGGTCGGGCCCGAGATATGATCATTTTAATGACGTTATTATACACTTTTTGCCATATGTACATATGCGTTTTTCATCTTTCAAAGGATCTTTTTGAAGAATTTTATGATAAAATGGTATAATCACCATAAGGTACATGTAATTCATGTTTAATGACTAAATCAAGTTTAATTCATCATGTTCTATGATTTCCAAGAGTTAATTCATGTTTTTATGCTGTTACAGGGAAAAACGCACCATGTTTCTAGTTCTGGCACTTGTTCCAGCACTTGTTCTGGTACCCGATCCAGCACTTGTTCTAGCACCTAGTATTGCACAAAAATGCAAGGCGAGTTGGCGGTTATGTCATTGGCGGCTAGTGATGGACAAATTGGGCACTAGGTTTTCTTCATGATCGCCCCCTCCAGCTACTAAGCTCAAGACAACTCAGTTTCATTTGTCTAAAGATGGTGATTTTTGGCTTGCTCCATTTTGTTAGTTATGGCATCATTTATTGTATTTTGCCAAATTTAGAGGTGGTTCGACCCTCCTGTGGTCGACCACTTGGTTTGTAAATGTTATAAATACCACTAAGGTGGTCAGATGATTGTTAATTAGAAGAAGCAAGTAGAAGAACCATTGTATTGGAGACAAAACTTGTTTTCCTCTGTTTTTAGTTTTACATTGCCAAAATTGTGCCAAAACTGTGTTTTCAAGCTTTCATGGTGAATTCGGCCTCTTAAAGTTTGTGGTGTGCTTGTAGGAGGTAGCCATGACTTGCTGGGGGGGGGCACCAACAGTTTGGTGATTGTTCTTATGTTTATTTACGCATTTCTTAATTTAAATTGCTCTTTCTTACTTCATGTTTATGCATGTTTTCATTTAATTAATTGGTTTGTTGTAGCTTACTGTTTTACTTCTGTTTTGCAGGTTAGATGATGATATGTGTTAGCATGTGTTGATTTTGTAGATTAGAAAAGGATTGCAAGTCTCTCTCTCACTATACTAAACCTGCATGCAGTTAGATGTTAAATTGTGCTTTCTTTTATAATTTTACAGTCAAGTTTAGAACAGATTTTTAATTAGAACAAAACATAGTTTTAATTTGGGTTTCCTTTGACAGGGATTTTGATGGATGGATAGATTTACTTCCAGTTTTTGAATCATAGCTTGCTTATCTTAGTTTACGTGAATTTTGTTTACTTAGTTATTGGTTAATGTAATTGTCAATTTACTTTTTAATATCATAGTTTAATTTATGTCTTTAATTCATTTTCTTATCATAGTTTGAATGGTTAAAATAGGCATAGTATAGTTTTATGTCACGCAATTTACTTTTGATAGATTAAAATGCAATTAAATTTCTTAGTTAAATAATGATGATCTCATTGTGTTGTTGATGGTTCATACATGAATATGCATGGTATTTAACATTATCTTTGACATGGCTAAATTCTCCTTAGATTGTTTAATCCATACCTTTCATTTTGCCATTGAGATTAGTGTTGAGTTTATAATGTTGGAATTGTCCTTTGTTGTCAAGTGACATCGAGATATCATCTGTCACCACCGAAGGAGTTCACACAACCACCAGCATTATATTTGAGTGTTTCATAGATATAGTTTCTTGCTTTCATAGTTTAGAAAATAGTTTTATTGTTGCTTTGATAGATAGTAGTTTGCTTATCTGGATTAAGAATTAGTTGGTAGTCTTTCTTGCTTTCAATAGAATAGATTTCCTTTCGTGCATTGCATTGAGCATTTAGATTTCCTTTCATGCAAGAGAAATAGTTTTGCATTAGGCATTTAGTTCACTTGCCTCTTAGGCTAGATAGTTGTTCAATGAGAAGTCTTTGCTTACTTGTCTATTTGCTTTAGTAGGATAGATAGTTGTCTTTGCTTACTTGTATTTTGCTTTAGTAGGTTAGATAGGTGTCTTTGCTTACTTGTCTATTTTCTTTAATAGGTTAGATAGGTTCTTTTTCTTACTTTCTTATTGATTTGCTTTCATAGGGTAGTTGCTCATTGAATGTAGGTTGGAAAGTTAAAGAAGTTTGCTTTTGTCATTTGCTTATTATGCTTAGTAGTTTTCTTTTGCTTATTGTTGAACTAGTTTTCTTTACATAGGGTTTTACTTTCTTTCTTAGGAACTATGCATTGATCCTTGGCCCAAAAGTACTTAGGTTACCTAGTTTCAAGTTGCTTAGTAGGGTTTGCTCATTAGATAGGTTTGCTTGAGTAGATTAGCCTTAGATAGTTGCTTGCATTAGTTAAACTATACTCCTACCAACCTTTTACCTTTGGCATATATTTTGCTACAACTCTAAATTTACTTACCCCGGGTTGACAATTTAATTGAGGGTAGTTTATAGTCTTTTTTTAGTATATATAAATCACCTAACATTTTGGCGCCGTTGCCAGGGAGTTGTCTCAAGGTAAGAAGTAATTAGGAATTAGACCATTTCTAGACCTTAGAATTAGTTTGGTGGTGGGGGAACTTTAAGACGAAAGGTAAGAACCTATGCATCTGCTATAGCAAGCTCCCCCAAACCCAATGGTAGTTTTTTTCTTTTTGCTTTTATTTTTCATGAATAGACCTAGGAATCAAATAGTAGATTTCTATTTTTTTGCTTTCTTTAATGAATAAGCCTAGAGACCCACAAGGTAGATACATTAAATCAAAATCAGACCTTTCAACCAAGGTTCCTTCCGATCTCTTTGGGGGGAGGAAATTTCCTCTTATAAAATCCGCAGACTGATACTGAAAAACAGAAGCTAGCTCGACTCAAAGAGATAAAATAGTCTCTGAAGGCACTAACACAAGGAGCACTATAGAACAAGAAATTGAAGCATCAATCATATTAGGACAGAAGGCAAGACCACTCAAGTCTTCCACAGAAACAAACAATACAACCTTTGCTTTTACACCCCCACCAGGGGACCGTAATTTTAAGGACATCATAGACCCTAAACAGGTGAATATTTTGTTTGGTAATTCAGCCAATGTAATCATCTCTCAAATTGACACAGAAAATTTGGCACCAATAGTCTCAACCGGCTCAAGTATAGTTCCATACATCCAATTCATAGGAAGACCTTTCCATCAAAGGGAAACCTTGTTTTATTCAAAGATAAAACCACCTAGGTACTCTCTTTTTGGAAATAAATCCAATATGGATGATCAGGAGGACCATAACAATGTAAGACATGGATGGGAAGAAAAACTGGAAACCAAACCGAAACTGCCTTCGGGTTTCCGATTTTAGACACCACTTTGAATGTCAACATGAATAATATTCCTCTCTCAGCACTGCCTACCTTTTATGGTAAAAAAAGTGAAGATCCAGACACCTTCCTATTTGAATTTGACATCTTGTGTAGGAGATACAACTACATACAAGATGCCCAGAAATTAAAACTATTTCTTGCCACCCTCAAAGACTCTGCACTAAGATGGTTCATGGGGTTGGGAGAATCCAGTATTAGGTCTTGGGAATCCATGAAAGACATATTTCTCAAGAAGTACCAAGACTACTGCAAGACTAAAGAGTCTCGTAATGAAATTTTTAAAATCCAACAATTAGAAGATGAGACCCTCAAAGATTATATGGAAATATTTGGTTATATCTCCCATAAGTCAAAATACCATGGCCTCCCAGAGGATGCAATTAGGGCTCTTTTCCTTAAGGGAATTTCAGAAGAATATTTAGAGATGCTTAACCTGATGGCATCAGGTGACATCTCGTATAAACCATTTGCTGAAATATGTGAAATATGTAAAAATTACTCAAGGAGTAGAGCCAAAACAGGAAATAATGTTTGGGACCCTTACAAAAGAAGCTTAAAACTAGTTAGTTCGGGTGGTATTACGAGAGCGGAGATAGGGAATCTTTTAAAAAACTTTAAGACTGACATCTTAAGCACAATAGGTTCCCAGTTGGATACCCTTGAACTCAAAAAGAAACAGGAGGAGGAAAATGCGGCAATGAGCATATATTGCCCAAGATGCAGGAGGAAGCATTCCTCAAGGGAGTGCCCATTAGATAACATTTCAGTTTGTGGATTCTGTACAGAATACCATGTGACTAAAAAATGTCCATCGTTACCCAATTTATTATCCATCTATAGGAGTGGAGATCCTGGGGAGTCTTCTTATGCACCTAGGAGGCCATGGAAGCCTAGGAATAAACCCACATACCTGGATCTACAGTCTCAAGTTCCACCATATTATCAACAACAACAGTGGAACTCACCAGGTTGGAAAAACTGGTCTACTGAGTACCAACATCCTTGGATTCAAGGATGGAGGGGAGGACACAACCAAGGAAACCCTCAAGCTCCACCTATCTTGTTAGAAAAATAGGACCGTGGAGCAATAAAATAAAACAAATGTAGAAACAAAACACAGAAGATACACAATAGAATAGAGACACAGATTTACATGGTTCACCCAGTGTGGGCTACGTCCACCAGAGAAATTGCCAGGTCCTTCCTTTATTATTATCCAGCATATGAAGGGATACAACCTACAGCAAAACCTGTTGTAACTTCCTCTTCTTTCTCTCATAGTCGCCTATCTGAGAATACAATATTCGCCATCAATCATAGCCACAATACATTTCCCTTATAACAGAGAGTTTCCTTCTAGGGAAAAAAACCCTAACATAATCTCCATCATTAGATCTGTGACCTTATAATGAACGGTCCATATTTACAATGAAATTACAATATACATTTACAAGGCAATTTTTCCTTTGGGGGCTTCGTCCCCGAACCCCCACTAGGAGCCCACTTGCCCCCAGCTGGGGGGATAGCCCCCCCCGGACCCCGCAAAGGGGGTACCCCCCCTCTGCACTCCCCCGTGTGGAAGAGTGTACATACTTCTGGGGTGTAAATACTTCATGGGGTATAGACATGGCTGAAAGTAAAGGACCTCTGAATCAGGAAGATAATCAGGCTCCACAACCAACAATCTCCCACTTGGAGACTGGTCTCAACAACTCCACCATTGTTGTATATGATGGACTCTGAACCTTCTTGGACCTGGAAAATTTCTCATCTTCATCTTCATTCTTGAAGACCAACTGAAATTGAGCAGGAACTTAGTTTCTCTCTAGTTACTCCCTTTGTTAACATGTCTGCAAGATTCTGGCTAGTGTGTATCTTTTCCAACTTCAAATGTCCATCTTCCAAGGCGGATCGTATGAAGTGGTACCTCAATTGTATATGATTAGTATTTGAATGGAAGGCAGAGTTATTTGCAAGATGAATGGCACTCTCACTGTCATAGTACAACCTGCTATTCTCTTGCTTTTTTCCCAATTCCTCCATAAACCTCTGTAACCAAATCATCTCTTTACTAGCCTCTATAGTAGCAACATACTCTGCCTCTGTTGTTGAAAGTGAAACAATACTTTGCAGTTTTGAAATCCAACTTACTGATGTTCCACCTATAGTAAACACATACCCTGTGGTACTCCTCCTGCTATCTTTATCACCTGCCATATCTGAATCAACATATCCTTGTAGAACAGTTTCTGAACCTCCAAAACATAATGCATGATTAGCAGTACCTCTCAAGTATCTGAGAATCCACTTTACTGCCTCCCAATGTTCT